>CEMH01201252.1:12495-29609 GCA_001179725.1 Macrocystidia cucumis | reverse complement strand
AGCACCTCGTCGTGACACGCAGCACTCAGGCCGACACTCATCCGATTATCCCTCAGGTTCAAATCCACCCCCACCTCCTTACCATCCCAACAATGGGAACTTGACAACTCCTACCAACCCCGCGCCACGGCGTCAACCCCTTAGGCGGACGTATGCACACGATTTCTCCTGTCCCAGCCCGGTTCTATCCCGAGCGGGTAATTTCAATGGACTACCCCTCTCACCTGTGAATCCTCGTCGAGCCCCACTTGACCACCTGCTCTCTCCAGTGTCGATGAGAGGGAACGATGCGCCCATCGCAGGTCCCTCTCGTGATCGTCGTGTAGATGGTTCCTCTGGGCAACCTCCCTCTGCCTTCAATCACGACCCGGAGCTAGATCCCTTCTTTGACACTGCTGGGCCATCTTCAGCCCCAGGTGGTAGCAGAGGCAAGCGTTCTCGCCGAGAGTACGAAGACGATGAAGACGAAGCGGATGAGAAGCCCGCACCTCAACGTCGTCGTTCCCACAGCCCTCGTGATTAGGCACATCCCTTTTTTGAGCTTGCGCCAGCACAAAGCCACGTTTTTTCATCCGTTCTGAAGAATCTCTTTCTCCGAATTCTTGTAAACAATTCTTTCCGACCTCTCGATTTGTACATGATTTGTATACCTCCTTTAGTTTTCCTTAGAATCTCTCTCTCTCTCTCTCGTACTTCCTCGATTTGTAGAAGTTTCCGTTTCGTTCCTCCATCGTTTCTCAATCTGAGCTCTGGTCCTCTCGATTTCGCCAAGCCCAACTGAGTGAGCGATGCTACAGTTTGATCGTCCAAGAAAAAATAATTGGTCGAAAGGCTTTTACAGATGTGGGAACAAAAAGGCGAACTGTACCGGGATGGTTTTTGTTGTTGCCTGGGGTAGTTTTCTTGTTGTTGCCATCGAAAAAATCAAGAACACTGGGTATAGAACCATTTGTACATTGAATACTACCGAACAAAAGGCAGGAGTTAAGTCCTGAGGTTACTCGCCCTCGATGAGCCCTTTCGCGGTCACTCCGCTTCGAACTCTCCCGTCGCTCTGATGAGACCCTCCGCAAACGCAGAGCGAGGTTTGATGATGCAGTCAAAGGGCGCGGGCTCTCTGCGGATTCCATGAGCTGGTATCAATATCGTAAAACAAGAGCTATGCGTACGTCAAAACAGTGTCTTGCATCACGGCTCTCAAAGGAATGGTGTTTCCTTGTTGATCGACAGGTGGTGTGATGTTGTAAACGGACAGAATGTGAGAGACAAGCCCATACATCGCAGGGACTACTATTTGCCGGCCCGGGCAGGTTCTGCGCGGGAAGTTGCTCTTCAGATGGTCAAGTTGAAAGAGGGACAAAGTCATGCGCACCGGTGACCGAACCCGAAACCGGCAACCTCGGGATCGCGCACGGTTGGGTCGAGTTGTCCATCCTTCATGTATCTTTCAGGTCGAAACTCCTCAGGTGCCTCGAATGCATTAGGGTCATGCAGTATCGCCCTTTATAAACCACGGTCAGCACAATCGAGGGAGATTGGGAACAACACATACCAAGCGTTGCCTATCACAATAGTGCCCTTTGGTATATGGTATCCTTCGTACTCATCAGCGTGGGAGGTGTAATGGGGCACCGCTAAGCGTGTTTCAGTATCGAAGTGATTGTATGACATGTTTGGACGTACCTAAGGGAGTGATCGTCTGCCAACGCAGAACCTCCTTAACAATAGCGTCAATGTATGGAAGACGCGGTCTGTCGCTGAATTCGGGCAGTCGTTTTCCACCTGTTACGCTGTCTAACTGCGCTTGCGCCTTCCTTTGAACCTCAGGATGCATTGCCATCGCCAAGAAAAAGGTATGGACGCCAGAAATTGTCTGAATCGCGTGCAATGAGTTGACATGTATATGGTTTGGGGAAGTTTCTCACCGTATTGGCACCCCCTGACGAAGCGTCTGGGTGAACAAGAAGGTTGCAATTTCAAGATGTTGCTCACCAAGATATGCCACAGCCGCCGAGTCTTGAGCAGCCTCGAGTTCGTCCTTGCGTAATTCTGTGTCCTCGGGAAGCTTTTCCAATATCTTCGAAACCACTGAAAGCGGTGCACTCCCTTGTTTCTTGGTTTGGCACTGTTGAGAAGGACAAAGCAGAGCATTGTGGAAAATAGCCTTACAACTTGTTCTTGAACAGCCTCGAATGGCTTTCGAATGATGGTGTGATTGATTTCCTTGTAGTGCTCGGCAAACTTCTTGAACCCTGCCCCAGGGAACCAACTTGGCACATATTTCAAGGCGGGGATAGCATCCACCAAAAACGCTCCGTTGGCGGCAGCTTTGGTTATACCAGAGGCAACTTTCTCGGCTCTCAAGATGTACGGATCGGTGGTTCCAGTGATTTTGATTCCATATACAATTCTCATGATGGTGGCCGAGAATGTACTGTGGTTCAGAATGAGTCAAGATTCGGCTTGACAGATAGGTGAAGATCATACTGTCGAATATGATGTCGAAGCTTCTTGGGAGAGATAAGCAGACGACGAAGGAACGCGCGCGTCTCTTCGGTCTGGATAGGTTCATATCGATGAACGACATCGTAGTGAAAGTGTTCTGTGAAAACACGGCGGCGGCGACGCCAATCTTGGCCGTATGGCAAGAAAGGCGCATACTTGGAGTCCATGCTACAAGAAAGATCAGTCTTAGGCACGAATGATGAAGTGTGTGCAAATAATACTCACAGCTCGACGATCATGGGCATGCGGGGTCTGTCAGAATAGATGTGATAACGCCCATCGAACAGATCGGTGGCACTTTTCATCGATGAGAGAATGAGATACGGTTGTCCTAAGTACTTGAAAAACATGACATCGCCTTCGGCAGAGGTCAGCACGAATAGTCTGTAGGTGAAGATCAAATTTCTCACCGTATGTTTTTGACCAGTCGTGATAGACTTCCCATGGTCGTTTCGTAGGGATAGAAGTCAAGCCGATGAACGGTATCCCTCGAGGCCCAGGGGGGACCGGAAGACCCTTTGGGTTGGTAGAGCCAGAACGAAGCCACAGCCAAGTGACGATAAAACCACCAGCAAGAATGTAAGGGTGACTCAAAAGCGCGTCCATCAAGTGAGTTACATGTTCAGGTTCAGGTTCGTCACTATTTATACCAAAACCGCTCCAAAATTATGGGCGCACTAGTTACCCGGGTGGAATATTTCAGGAAATTAGGGTGGAGCGAGGGAAGTTTGATAACGGGTGGCTTCAGCAATCGGTCCATTTTCGTGCTTGTGTCTCCATGGAATAGAGATGTATACTGAGTGACGTACAGATCGATGCGTTTAAGGCGCGTAAACCATCGGGCCGCTTGGGTGGAAGGGGAAATGCAGTACTCCAAGATCATTTGTGCCTCGTTCGAGAGTCCTTGTGATGGTGAACATATACGAGTGTGGGTATGAGCGCGCCTTGTTCATGTTCAGATCCCACCAACAACGTTCGGATTCCCTTGTGATGCTGTGATAAAGATCCTTTGTCCTTCTGCGTCCTGAGAAACGAGCTGAAGATGAGCAGGTCCATCAGAGGAGCAGGCTGAGAATGTCGAGTCTGAATAAATTCAGAAGCGAAAGGTCCGGCATGGAAGGGGACTTACCAACTGCAAGCCATCTAATGTGTTAGTAGAAAGGCCATAAGGACGAGCGCTTATGATGTGTGATTTGTCTTACAACCCGAGCACATCTAATGGATCAGACTAAGAATGGGTCGTACGTTTCGTGTTGGAAACTTTTGCTTGGGCAAAGTTCAAATGATTGATCGGGGTTTACGTAGTACGAGGATGAGTGGGGTAAACAGGCTGCATGACACCATCAGCATTGCGCCGCATATCTTTGGCTAACAAGTTTACCACATGGTTCCCTGCCTCCTTGTTGTAGTGCTGGACAGTTAGAGCTGTGTTGTGAGTGTGAGATTGGGTGAACAAAAGCTTCGTCAGTACGCGAGACAAGGTTTTGAACATGTCACCCACCGATCATATCGCCCACAGAACATCAGAAATGACCCGGGTTCCAAGGCATCATGACAATGCCGAGGAGGATATTTCTCACGGGCGCAACGAAGCAGCAGCTTCCTACACGAAGGCGTGCCATGAACTGACAGCTATCCATACTGTAAGACACGAGAAAAACCCCGCTTGATTGTGCACCCGTCCGTTCGTTTTAGAACGTGCACTTTCGTCGTGAAATTGATCCAGTGCGAAGCTCCTCGACTTCCTTCGGATATTTGTTTAAAGCCCGAATAACTCTACATGAATGCATTCCCTACATTGTTCAGAACCAATGTCAGAAAAAGGAAGAAATGCCAGCACCCTTCAGAGCCTACATCCCTCGAGACCCTTGTTGGTTCTCTCCATCGGCCGCCCGTCTCTATTCCACCCAAAGCTCAGCTCGGCGAGTGGCATTGCGGAGTGGCGACGTGTTGTACTCCTTCACCCGGAACCCAGGTTCGTCGTAGCTTCATCCATGAGATCAGGGACACTATGGCTAACAGCCTGGGTTTCGACGTTGGTGGCAAATTTGAGTTCAGCCATAGGTTCTGGACTGGTGTTCCGTAGCGTTACACGGGCGTTTAACCTAGTAAATGGTAGGTAATTAATCACCCAGCACAAGAAATCGATTCCAACTCACAAGGCAAGTAGGGAGTTGGAGTATACTGGTGCGAGTGAGCGACTGGCCCTTTTTGAGCCTATCAATCACTCACGTTTGGGGAGAATCATGTAGACACCGATATAGAAGACTGCGCAGGCATGAGCGCGGGGTGTGGGAGAGTTTTAGGAGTACACTCACGATTGTTACGAAACAGGATAAGCTGTGGCAACGATTCATGAGGGAAAAGGAAGGAGGGGGGCTGTTCGACGTACACAAAGCATATCCACGACAGCTCCGACACTGTTGAGTGCAAAGTGTGATGGGCCAAAAAAAAGATAAGTTTTGACCACTCACGAAGTCAGAAGACTCGTTTCTGCGAAGAGAAGAAGATATCAGTCAATATCGCTACTTTTTACCGGCGCTGTACCTATTGTCCATTCTATAAGTCTGTTGATAATTTTAATGGTGCTTCTGGGCGAGGAGTAACTATGAAGTCGCATTTTCCTGGAGTTTCGACAGCACGCACTTCTTCTCCGATATGGACGCTTTAAGGAGGTAGCAAAGCGAGATAGCGATGGACAAGTCGCCACCAACGAGGATTGGTGTCATCATAATAAGAATCCAGGTCTTTTCCGCAGTGAAGGCCTTGAACGACGTCGCGGGGATGATGAGTACCGAGGTAACTAGTCCGACAACCAGGATCAAAACAACAAAAGTCGCACAAGAGGCAACAATGTAGTTCGTATGTCTGAGGTGAGCTGCGAAGCCAAACTTCCGTATCCGCTGAACATAGACAACCTAGAGGTCCAAAAGGGAGATCAGATGTAGAGCGGGCGAAGAACACCACATCAAACGTACACGAACGATGGAATCAGATAAAGTACCAAAGAACAACATGGGGGGAATGCTTTTAACTCCGATCAGCTGGTCCAACGATTCCAAGGTTATGGGCCGAAGAACCAGATGGGTGAAAGTGTAACAAATCGCCACAGTATGCCCTAATTCCATGAGCCTGTCGAGGTCAGGTGGGCCACAATATCCACGCATGGAAGGCGATAATACCAGATTATGAATACCTGAAGCGTGATTGAGCCGCCATCGAAGCTCTTGGAAGGGAATCACCAACCACTTTATTGAGTCTATCCTTGCGCCCGTCAAAGACATTGAAGAAGGTGTGCGTTTGGCAACAGAGGAAGCCAAAGAGGAAGACAGTGCCACCACAGCCAAAAAGAACCGCGGCGATGTTGGTGTGGAGGGTCTCAGTGTCACCCATATGCATTATCGAAACAGTGTCGCGGGGAAGATAAAAAATTCAAAGGTAGTCAATTATCGTGGCTACGAGATTTCCCTATATATATGCTGTAGATACTTACCAGATGTCTGTAGAATATGAAAGAACTGGTTACTAAGTGTCGAATCACCTTGCGAAGTCAAGGTCTTCGTTCCGGCTCACCTAAACATAAATAATTAAATCAGCCACCCTTGGTGTTGATTTCCTCGTTATCAATTGGCATTCTTTCTAAATGCTGTTTTTTGTACTCCGTATCCCTCTCGTTCCAGCCCACCGTCTAAGCGAAAAGTGTTTTGATTTCCGTGCTCGCCCTTAAGCACTCAATATACACGGCCATGAACGAGAAGGCGGTATCTTTACGCAAGCCATCGGACGATGATCACGTCCGAGTCGTAGGCGACTTCAGACGCCCGTAATAGACGGCAGTAGATTAATCCCGAAATAGAGAGACTGTGCATGAAAGTACATCATAGCCAACCGCACAACATGTCATTCCAATTTCAGGTCATGAACATTTTGAACCAAAGAAGTGAATTTGAGAACCAATATACATGATGAAGATCAAGCAAGAGCGGCAACTTCATCCTTGGCCTCCTTTGCTCGTTTGGCCTTCGTCGTCTTCTCGTAGTTGTGGACATAATCCGGGGACTTAGTATATGCTCTGCCACTCCCGTCATCTTTAGCACGTTGTGGCGCGGGCTCTAAACGACGGCCTGCATGGGAGGCACTAGGAGAAGAGTAGTAATTGGCGATAGTCGAGTGCCCGCTGTGATGCTCCTTGGCTGGGGCGGGAGCAGGTGGAAAGCGACTTTCCACACGAGAGGCAGGGACTGTGGGTGTGTCGGTAAGACTTGTCATGCCGACATGAGCAATCAATTTCTCCCCTGGGTGGAAAACAGGGTGATTCGGAATGTCAAGAACTTCACGACACTGAACATGGAAGCAAACAAACAATGGGGTGACTGATCAGCCTTGTCTTTCTTTTGCTGGTGCCGGTAAAGGCTGTAGTAGAAGCCAAGGAGACCGGCGCCGACGGCAGAGCCCCCAATCGCCACCATCTATAACAAAATAAGTGAGAGCTTCCAATCTCCAAATCTGACAGGACTCACACCGGGAACAGACAAATGACGTTGGCGCATCAAGGACATGACCAGATATAGAAATTTTCTTTCAAAAGCGAGATGCAGAACAGTTGGTTGAGTGGTAGATGGAGAAAGAGAACGCGCGGTCTTTAGGAGTTGATTCATTCAACGTCAGCCTCTGGCCCATCTCCTGATTCTTGCGTTCTGAATCGAACAGATGATGAGTCACATTGAGTAATCCGTTGCGGGTATGTAAGACCAAAGGTAGTCGCAGTTTCTCATCGTTGCCTCGAGATCGTATTGAATTGGCTTATGACTTTTCTTGGCCTGGCTGAATGGATCGATGCGCTGGAAGAGATAAAACAGATCAGTTGAGATGGAAAGGGATGTCCAATATAACTCCTCGTACATGCTCGATATGATTCCAAGTCTGCCTTTCTTTTCCCGTCGATGACGCCTTTCGCATAATAAAATGTGAAACCTGCAATTAGGAGAACCCCACCAAACACCTTACCCTGGACAATACAATCAATATTTCTCTGCCCCGAGTTTCTTTTGCCATGAGAAACTTACAACGTTGCGAGGGTTATCCATCTTAAAAGGCATCAAAATGTCAAGAGATGGTTGGTCGATTCAATTCTGGCGACGGCGTTCGGAACAATGAGGGCTTATGTCAGATAGTCACAGCACGTGGCTAAGCCGCGTGAGTCGCGCCCTCGTCCAATTGCTTCGTACAGTGCAGTACCCTTTGAGCGCCCACTGCCCCTGTAAAAGTTCAGATGCCAGACCGGCAGAACATTTTAAGCCATAAGTTATAAGACCCTAAAGGATCTGAACAAACAAGCTATAATTATCTTATCACCATGGACTTCATGCAACAGCAAGAGGGACCGGAACAGATAAAAAAAAGTTGTAAATTAACCTATAATGCATCTCCTCAAGTCGCTTTCCTCCGTCTCAACCTCACTTTCCCTGACTTCGGAACTATAGTAACACCAGGCAACCAGCTCAACATATTTGTCTCCTGTGCTTCCCGAGTCACACCGGGCCTCAGGAGTTCCTCGGGAAGGAGGATTTCGTATCGACGAACAATCTGGGCGATGATACACACAGCCTCTGCGAGCGCAAAGCGCTGGCCTATACATGACCGCGGACCAGCTGTGAACGCATGGACTTAACAGAAAACGCGACCATCAGCATTCACAACACCCGTCATGACAATCGTTGACAGGGAAGACGTACATGCATCTCTCGGCCACCGATGTGTTTCCGTATCAATGAACCTTTCAGGCTTGAACTCATTTGCGTCTTCACCCCAGTGAATAGCTGCAAAACGGAGTCAACAAGCTTGAAAGGCGTGTCAAAAGGCGGAATGCTCACGATTCCGATGTAAGGCAAATATGTCAATCACCACAATACTATCCTTTGGAACGTCCACCATGAACTCTTGGACGTTTTCGGTTCGTAAGACCTCCTTTTGATCTGAAGACATCGTCGTAGAGGATGTGAATCGACGTCCCTTGATTGTCGTATCGGCCTCGACTGTTTTCACAAGCCTCACGACGGGAGAGAAAAGCCTGAGGGTCTCGTGAAAGACGGCAAGTATGTACTCCTGATCGTCAAGGTAAGCATTGTTTTCGACGGTTCTTTTGGGCGACAACAAGGAGAAAAGGCTCACGAATTTTGGCATCGATTCTTTGTATGACTGAAGGCATATTAGAAAATGTCGGAGTGATCACCAGTTCGTACTCACAAATTCACTAGCAGATGGCGTGTCGCCACCCCACACCCTTTCCACTTCCTCCAAGACCTTGGTTTGGATATCAGGGTGAAGCGCCAACAAGGCAAAGGTGAAGCTCAGTGAATGCGCAGTGGTTTCTAAAAATTGGTGTCAGCACCATGTAGTATATGAAACACTTCGGCGCGTACCATGCCCAGCCAACAAGAAAACCTTGGTAGCTGCAAATCAGTGATATAAAAGCAGGGGGGTCTGCGAGCAACTCACAAAGGTATCAGACAGGAGTTCGTCGTCCGTCAACACCTTACCCTTGGCTTCATGTTCAATGTCTACGCCCATGTTCGCTTCCACCAGATTTCTCAGCAACGCGGCGCCCATTTCCCCGCCTGACGTTGCCGCATCACCTTTCGCGTCACTTCCGGCTCCCATCCACGACCTGGCGGTGGAGACAACCTCCATCATATGTCCTCGCAACGCATCAAGCGCAAACTCAGCATGGGCAACCGCGGGTGTCACTATTGGGAGGTAAACCGCCTTCGACCATCGCTGGAGCCAGCCTGGAGTCAAAGACAATGGCAAGAGACCATGAATTGATAGGGTAAGGGCGGGTTGGAAGGCAAGGGGATGTCCGGGTGGCGGTTCTGCGGAATCGGTCTCCCAGGACACGCGGCGCCCGAAAGCAGCTGCGGATATGACGAGGAGGGTCGCCTTTGAAAAATCGGATGATAATTGCGTGAGAACGTATTCAGCAATAAGTATCCCAGGATCCCACAAACCTTGGTGAGGTCGGCCACGGTGTCTATGACTTTAATGTCGCCTTTCTCCTCACTATTCGTCCCGTCCAATTCTGCGAACCATTCACCAACAACTCTCCGACTTTCCAGCCACACAAGAGCGTTGTTGGCCTGTCATTCAGTCCCGCAAGGATTGTAAGCGAGTGGAACATGAAACGCGTAGAGCTGTTCACCTCGTTGAAAGCAGGTTTCGCTATTGCACGATGGCGTTTCCAGACTGCGCCCTCACTTCCCACCAAGTTGTCTCCGTATACGCAAAGCGTTTGATACTGAAATTGACATCTTAGATGCAGATGAATGAGGAGAGAGAAGTTGGGGGCTGCATACCGCTTCAACATCTTTTGGAAATAGAGCTCGGTCGTGAGTAACCGCCTTAATTGCCTCTGCGTCCGCTATCCAGAAAGCAGGGATGTTGCCCCAAAGCGTGATGGCACGCACGCATGTGCTGCCATGCCTTACATATTCTGGGGGTGTGTTAGTGGACAGGTAATCTGCCTTTCTTGATACACGCACGGGAGAAGCCAGCATAGTAGTGTCCAACGAACCCTTTCGGTGGAAACCAGGTTGCACACACTATAGAAGCTGTTCTGAAGGGATGGAGCAAGGCAAAAGTCTCTCCTGGGCAATCACTATGAGATGATTAGTCTTTCACTCCGGGGGACACAGTTTAAACTCACCCAATACGCCTAAGAATCTTGATGACTGTTGTCACCTTGTCGAGCGCCAACTTCGCTACGAGGACGAGGAGAGCCCCGACAACAAGTTGAGGAAGGGAGTACATGGAGGTGGTTGAAAACAAAGTTGCTTAAATTGTTAAACCGAGTGTGTGATTTGAGAGAAAAGCAGTTTCTCGGGCGCCGTGCGGAAAAAGAAGAGACAAGGAAACGGCTATTGCCCATTGAATCCGAGCAATCATTCACACCAGTCGTGCGCATGTCGTGGGTATTACTATTACCATGGCCATGAGCTTCTTTCCCCAGATGTCAGATCGGCATGGACACGATCGAAGATCTTGCTGACGAAGCCAATTGCCTTGTTTTGGTTATTGACATCTGCTTGGCAAGAGCTTCCCATCCTTTCAACTCCTCACTTTCCACACACACCATGTCCAACACAACAGAGATTGATGCAAATCCATACGAACTGCTCGGTCTCTCTGTAGAATCGACAGAACAAGAGATTCGAACTGCTTATCGACAGAGGTCGCTTAAAGTTCACCCCGACAGGGTGCGTCCCCCTTCAAGTCGCTGTCGAACGAATCCATTGACGGTCCCTGTAGAACCCCAATAACCCCGATGCAGGTAACTCGTTCATTTCCCTCAACATTTGCGACACATTGATCAAGCGGTCTTATCCTTTTTAGCTCGCAAATTTCACGAACTGCATCAGGCCTATGATGTGCTTCTCGATCCTCTCCGGCGGTTGGCGTTAGATGCCAAAATGCGCTTGAAGCACGCTCGTGAGGCGCGTTACAAAAACTATGACGCGAAAAGAAAGAATCTGGTGGAAGAGCTTGAGGAACGTGAACGTGCTTTCAAGAAGTCAAGACTTGAACAGCGAGAAGAGGAGGTTAAGGAATGGCAGGAGAATGAGAAGATCAAGGAAGAGGGGAAGAGGATGCGAGAAGAAGCTGCTGCTGCTATTTCAATGAGGGAGAAGCAAAAGAAAGAAGAAGAGAGAAAGGCGCAAGAGGATGACGACGTTCCTTCACTGGGTGCGTGGCGAATTGCCAGTTTTGCTCTTTTATCTAATACCACTTTTCTAGATCAATTGGACACCACTGTTCGCATAAAATATACCCTTAAAACTCATCCCGAACTCACGACTGCAACCGCAATTGCTTCTTTGCTTTCTCCCTTCGGAGCCATCGACGTTGATTCCATCGTTCTTTCATACAAACCACCACCATCAGCACCATCGGAGTCGGCCCCAGCCAAGAAGAAATCGCTTACTGCTCTCATACCCTATCAGACCATATCTTCCGCATTCGCCGCTGTCTGCGCAAGCAAACGTGCTGATTTGGGCCTGCAGACTATCGAGATCACTTGGGTTGGAGGCAAAGAACCCAGGATAGTCGATTGGCTAAGAAAGATGGGTAAACTGGGCATACAACAACAACCCATTAAATCAGATCAATGTCCCGCACAAGAGCAGGAGGCTCAGCGCCGCTCACAAGCACCATCACCATCGCCGCGTTCGCCAACTCGCGCATCGTCTAAGAGAAGCGGAACGCCTTTCTCGTCGTTCCCGGATTCATTCGTGTGTAGTTTCGCTCATGATCCATCTGATTTTCAACTAACTTCGTTCATTTCTGATACTAGCCCGATTTTTCCGCCCCACCTGAGCCACCCAAAGCCTTTGTTTCGGTCCCTGGAGTTGATTTCGAGTCTCTTACATTGATGCGTTTGAGGCAGGCGGAGAGGGATCGCTTAGAGCGGGAAATACTAGAACAGGAAGCATCGGAGGATCAATGAACTTCTTGCGTATGGATTATCTGATATCCTCTTCATGGGCTGGTCGGTGCGATCACTGATCTTTGTGGAAGTGGCTCAAAACAATAACTACAGATGGAATACAGTGCCGAATGCAAATACATGGCTAGCTCTTCTCTTCCCAACGTTCATACCCACCACTTTCAAGGCTCTGGATATAACCAGCTTCCACGGTTTCGCAGACGTCGTTCAGTTGATTCAAAGCCTCAACCAGCGCAGTCAGCGAAGACAGGTGATCTGTGCAAGATCCAGGAGGACGGTGAGAGGAGGTACACAACTCAGGCAAAGGGAGCTCCACACACCGTACATCTGTATTCGAACGTTGATAACGTTCTCCGATGGATGAGGAGCACTGTAAGAACCCTGATTAGCTCGCCACTCGACTGCAGATAACTTACTTCCAGCAACGGGAAGTAAACAATATTGAAATATTTTCTCCTTTGAATAATAATTTCCGAAAGAAAGAAAAATAAACTTGGGGGATAACCCAAAAGTGGATGAGGGATAACAAAGACAAGAGTCGCAATGGAGACGCAGGCTCGTGTGGGGGAAGTATTTTGCCGTGCGCGTCATGGTGTTCCTTCGCCACTCGACGGGGCACAATGAAAATTGGGGTGAAACGCCCAAAGCGGCAAGTCGGAGCGACATTGTTGTTCGCGTATGGTCGAGGCGGAGTGGCCACCGACACAACACGAGGCTCTCAGACAGAACACGAGGCTATCTGATCTGCGAACCACCCAATATGGGTTCGCACTTCCTTCCCTTGGAGTGAAGGGGGGAAATGAGGAAGGAGTACGTCCACATACTCGCCCTCACCTGTAACCGCAAAATTCGACTTTGGGACTAGATAAAGGACTTGTAAGCTCAGAGCGTTGGCAAGCAGAATTTATAGAGCATTGCTGACTTTTTCATGAGCATCCACCGAAGTGCGTTCCCAATCGTATGGGATTCATCGTGAATTTGATAGGTAGCCGCTGAAAGGTCAGGCTCCGCCCCTTTCATCTAGAGTAGTCATGTGTTGTTTTTCAGCGATGGGGCCTCATAGACAAGAGTGGCATTCGCAGGGGCGTACAATGCGGATTTTTGGTATCGCTTCGGTAGTCATTCTACGACAAGTGAAAATGAGAAAATTCAAAAGTGGTCATTGATATGAAAATGATAATGGATGATTACGTCATCGACGCATTGATGACAAAGCTCGCGTGGCTGGAGGTAAACTGGTCAACGTTAAATGCGATTTTATTCACCTTCCATGCAGGTTGACATAACGTTCATTGAAGCACGAGATTGTTAGAGCTTCAGGGTTCAGAAGCGACAGAGAATGGTGCAAGAGAGACAATGTTGGATTGAATTGAAAGCCCGATTGAGGTAACCAAACAAAGGACCAAACAAGTGGGGAAGAAGTCTTTTTGTTGATCGAAGTGACAATGTAATTGAATATTCGTATAAAGCTCTTAGCAGAAATGCAGATTAATCTCTCGATTGAGGTCCTCCACTCTCAGTTATACCCAACGCTCTTACTATTACTCCTTATATAAAAAGGCAGTGCCTTTCAATCCCATATTTCAACCCAGGCGGTTTTCAAATTATTCATCCACATTTACCAACCATGCAACGACCAACTCTACCTTCTCTTTCCAGCCTCGGTCTCCCAGTTCCTCACCTCCAAAGAAAATCCAAACTCCAGGGCATCGAACTCTCATACGATTCTTACGAAGCTCAGGTCAGTGGCTTTCCATTCGCTTTGATTTTCCCATCAACTTACCCCGAAATAGCCATGTCCCCGTCTCAGCTCTCCAAAGCCACACCACCGCCATATAAACCAACAATGGCGTATGCGAAACGTTTCGATCTCCTCTTCTCGGTCCTCTCGAACGCCCTCCCCCACGCCCTCTAACACTACGATCACCCCTGTGTCATCCTCTATGATCCCCTCAATGACGCCTAATGCCACCCATCCCATGACCAACAAATTCCGCCTCGTTCCCTCCACTCTCGACGCAGCGGACGCCGTAATTCTCGTGCCACCACCCACCGCACCCTTCATCCCCGCTCTGCCCTCCCTCCTGTCAGCGTCCACAACTCCAAATCCGTCGCAACCGCAAGGACAGGCACTGTTGCTTGTCGGAAGCGCTTTACAGCTCTTCAGAAATCCAAGCAGGCCGATCGCCAAAGGCGCGAGAGTCCACCCTTACAAAATCGTTCGCAGTTCACGAAAATAATTGACCCGGTGCGCTATGTCGAGGAAAGCATCGGTCGAGGTCGCTTCTTGTGTGTATGATTATTCCTTTTCTTTTTCTTCGAAACCCTCCTTTTGTATCCACCATCGCCGCCGTTACGTGCAAAGAGTAGTGTTAATACCCCTCACCTGATACCACCCTCCTTTCCCAAGTTGATATATACCGGGAGGAATATTTGGTCATTTGTATTTTGAGATCGCGTACATTGTAGTCCTCCATAGAACGGAAGGGATTCACGTCGTTTTGTATAAAACCTACAAAAATCCACTTCTAATAACCTACGTCAGCCAGACATTAGTTCCGACAGAACCCTTGAGGTGGAGAAGCAGCCTACCACAATCCATCAACTTTCCTTCGCAAAAAACCTCAACAGTTCTTGAACCACCTCCTCCGGCTTCTCCTGTTGCACCCAATGGCCAGCACCTTCAATAAGTACAAAATCCTCATCCTCCATGTAGCTGCCATTTGTCCCACCAAAAAGACCATCCTTCATAGCCTGCGCAGTCCCAGGGAACTGGTACACTCCCCAATCTCCTTTTCCCGCCAAAAACATTCCCTTCACACCACCGTCCGACATCCTCCGCCCGCGCAGGGTATTTGCAAGCGTTCGCGTCCAAGAGTTCGAAGCGCCGATGGAGACATTGCGATAAAGGTTGAGTCCTCCTTGAAAGCCCGTGCGAGCGTATTCATTGGTGTAGACCGACAAAACCTCGTCGGTCAGCCAAGCGGGGTTGACAGTGATGGGGGAGGTTGGGTAGTAGGGAGCGACCACTTCAGGCATCGTCATTTCCAATGGCATGACGTAGTAATGCGGTAGTTTGGCAATTTCCGTCACGTCAAGAGAAGACAGAGGTGCTGGTTGTCTGATACTCGCGGGTTGTTGACCTTTGGCGAGGAAATAAGCCTTGAAGAATTGCATCAAGTTCCCTGTGGAGACGCGGGTCATAGTTGGGGTGATATCGCATGTTGCACCGCACAAGAGGTCAGTCGCAGCCTGAGAGGTGGAGAAATAGACGAAATAGTGCTTCATCGGTGGGGAGAGGCCCCCAAGCGCGGCATTGAACATATCGAGACGCGATAGCCCAAGACGTAATGGGTTGGGGTTTTCAATGCCATCAAAACGAGACGCAAATTCACTGTCTGAGTCGTACCCGGTGAACGGTGCGCTCATCAAGACGACCTTGGTGAAGATGTCAGGTCGGAGGAGCGCACAATGCCCTGCAACGGCAGACCCAAAATCGTGGCCGACAACGTAAACCGTAGTACGTGGTGCCGTTCCCGCGGCAGCGAAGGAAGGGAGATACCCAAGTGCCTTGACCAACCCGACAATATCGCCAACCAGTGACTGGAATCCAAAAGGTTCAAGGTTGTCGGAATACGTAACGGGACGAGCCCCGAGAAAGGCATCCTCTAATTGAGTCATCCAATGATGAGAAAGCTGTTCAAGGTGACACAAATCAACCAACCGGTGTCTACATAGATGATTTCAAAGCCTACCAATTGTTTGATCTGAACCGTCCTTCCAAATCCTCTCAGATCGGGGGCCACGACGTGATAACCTGCTTTGGAGAGAGGGATGATGACATGACGCCATGAATACGATAGCTCGGGGAAACCGTGCAAGAGAACGATCAATGCTTTTGGTGGTGAGGGATTGGGCGGTTTGGTTTCAAGGATATGCACGACCAGGTCGTCCACACCGATATAACGTTCGCCTATCTCTGGTGAAAGGGGCCAAGGCAATACCACAGGCATATCGAGTAACTAATAGATTAAGTTGTAGACAGGGATGGCGAAGTGTTTGGTTGCTAAGCCCAAGATCAATGGATGATTAATGCATCNNNGCATCTGTACTTTACCCATCGATCGTGGGAGATGGGACACTTGGGAGGATACGTTGCGATTTGTTACTTGACACTATCGACCATTCTTCCAAGCAATCTTTCGCGTAATTTGACGAGTTCCATGTGCTCTTCACGCGCTTTTCGTAGTTGCAGTCTTGCCAGGTCGATATTCTGAAACGAGCAGGTCAGCAGATGCTACTCCATCATCTGATCTCACTCACTGGAGGAAGGCCCTTGAACGCTTTCAGTCTCTCCCGCTTCTCTTCCAACTCCGCCTTTTTGGATTTGTTGGCATCGCGTAGTTGTTGTAAAGAGGTCACAGTGACTGGCGGGTTCGGTGGCATTTCTTTCTGTGGATGGAGTTAGCTCGTAAGAAAATTACACAGAGAAATACTTCATACCATCAGCAATTCCAATTCTCGTTGATACCCTTTTGCTTGCTTGAAAAGCGCGTCACGGCGCGCCGCGAGTGTTTGTGCTTCTTCACTGCCTGCTTTGTCGGCATCATCGTGGCTCTGGATTTGAGCGATCAAAAGTTGTTCGGTATGCTCTATTCCAGTCAAGTGGTTGTGRAGYTCTTCTTCGAGAAGTTTCAGGTCGTTGAGGGTATGCGAGAGAATGAATGATTGCGAAGACAGTCGCGTGATGGTGGATGCATAACTGGACGTTAACGAGCACTGGTTGAGAGACGACCCAAACCACGAGGAAAGGAAAAAACATACGAAGGGAATGAGAGATCTGATATTCCGAGAAGATTAGCGGATTCGAGGAGGATATCAAGTTTGCTTGTTGAATGAAGGTGGTCGTCGGTCGTCATGATGGCCCTGACTGTCAGCTCCGCGTCCGTGATCCGAATCGTCGACATGAACCACGCGACAATGGCACACCTATACCATTGCTTTACAATGTACATCGTGGCTACTTTCCTCTCATCAACACGAGCAGTTCAATGTGGCATGAAAGCTGAGGAATTGAATCACCACCTACGCTACTAGAACGTCTTTTGAG
>CEMH01201246.1:0-62702 GCA_001179725.1 Macrocystidia cucumis | reverse complement strand
CTTTCCAAAACCCCAACCCAAGCCGGCGTTCCACCTCCCCTCACTCCTCAAGACAAGGCCAAATTTCAGAACATGTTTCTCAAAGCCGGCCCCGTGAACGGCCTTTTAAGTGGTGGGCATTACCCTTTATCTGAATTCCACCGTCTCAAAGTCCATCCCCTTCAGGCGAAAAAGCTCGCGACATTTTTGTTCGATCCAAGCTTTCCAATGAGAAACTATTACAAATATGGTATGTTCTACGATGCCCGTCATCCACACAAGTCTGAAAAGCTGTTGAAGGAATTTGGCGGATACACAGGATCGAGGCGCCCTCGATAGTGCTGACTTCGTGATCGGCATGTACCTTATCCAAGCCACAATGTCTGGTCAACTTCCCTTCATCCCGACAAGCCTTCCTCCTGGCTTGTACCAGCAAGCAGGCGGTTTTGTCGCAAGTAGTGTGACGAGTATTCGGTCTCACACATCAGGAAGCAGTGGCTCTTTCAGTCCGCAGAGCAGCACCTTTGCTCCGAATCGCACCATCCCCCTCCAGTATACTGGTCAGCCAATTCATCCAAACAATACAGGGTCGACTGCGCGTTCGCAACCTCCTCATCTTCCGGCAAGACCTGCAACTTCTTCCGCCTTTTCCTCGAGCCCTTTTGCAAACATCGCTCCTACCCCCTTGCCTTGGGATATCACTCCAACAGAAAAAGCTGCTGCGGATAAGTACTTTGATGATCTTGACAAAACCAACCGAGGGTTCATCGAAGGGGATGTTGCTGTCCCCTTCATGCTGGAATCAAAATTGCCAGGCGAAGACCTTGCTCAAGTTTGGTAGGAGTTTTCATGCCTTTTGAATCAACTGCACCACTAACGATTTTGTAGGGACCTTGCAGACATCAATAATGATGGGCGCTTAACTCGGGATGGATTTGCCGTCGCACTGTACTTGATTCAAAAGAAGTTGGCTGGTGGCGAGATCCCAACTACATTGCCCCCGTCGTTAATCCCTCCGTCGATGCGCCCTCGAGCCACACCTGTGCCGTTCGTTCAGCCTCCTCCACCCGAACCCGCAGGAGATTTGTTTTCCTGGGATGAAGCCCCCGTGACACCATCGCAGTCGATCAGCTCCCCATTCAGTCAACGATCCTCCACATCAACTCACTCGCCCTCTGATCCTCAGACCGCAAGCAAATTGTCGTCACCTTTCGGCGCCTCCAGTAAGGACCCGATTTTTGCATTGTGCCCACACCAACTAATTGATTCCCAGCTTCCATGTCCCAAAACTTTTTTGATGAGGATGAGGAACAGGAAGCGAAGGCACCAATTCATGATCACTCCGTTGAGATTGGAAATTTGCAAAATCAGCTTTCATCGACCAACAAGTCTCTCGCGACTACCCGGAACGAACGCGCCACACTCGAAAGCACCGCAGCAGACCAAGCAAACCAATTATCAGCGCTCCAGACTCAGCTTTCCTCTGCCAAGGCGTCATATAGCACTGAGGTTCAACTGCTGGCCAATCTCAAGGACCGATACGCAAACCAAGCTTCAGAAATCCAAACTATTAAGGCCGAGCTTATCCGGGCTGAAAGCGACCTAAGTGCGCTCCGTGTCGAGAAGTCTGAGATTGAGGGGTCATTTTTAAGGGACAAAGAAGACGCTCGGGATCTGCACAAGAAGATGGTAGAAGTTGGGCAACTTGTCGAAACCCTAAAGGTGGAGATTGAGAAGGCAAAGAAGGATGCCAAGCAGCAAAAGGGTCTTTTGGCAATCGCGAAGAAGCAACTCTCGACGAAGGAAGCGGAGAAAGTACGTGTTGAGAAGGACTTGGAACAAGCTCAAACAGAAGCTCGCGCCATATTTGCCGAAAGAGAACAAACCGAGGACGAACTAGCAAGCCTGGCATACACCGCTCCCATCCCGGAACGTACCCTTTCCACAGATTCTGTCACCTTTGCGGCAAATCACGCGTTGCCCAACTCTCCAGATATCCCAACGTCGGGTGTCACGTCGCCTGGCAAGAGCAATAACCCATTCGACCGATTGACGAAAACCTCCGGCCAGTCTACACCCCGTTCTCAATCCCCATTCTTGCCATTTGTTTCACCCACCGTCGTTTCCAATGCAGAAGAGTCGTCATTGCACGCCGCTGCCGCTCTTGATACTGACGATATCTTCGGCTTCTCTGACGCCTTCGCTGATAACACCGAGCGGACGAGGGCGACCTCTCCAGGCGCAACCTTCAATGCACCAGATGATATGCGGGGGACATCGCCTTCCAATGACAGCATTAGAAGTCAAGCTATACAAGACATTTTTGCCACTTCCAATATCCCTTCGTCTCCTAACGCTTCAACTGACAACGAGCACTTCTCCACTCCTCCCTCAACACAGTCACAAAACACGAGTCCTGTTCTACCCCAGGCTGCAAGGACAAACACGGTTGATAATTTCGTAGCTCACTTCCCTGCGATCGGGGAAATTCCGGCCCCGACGCACCAACAAGAAACCTCGACGGAAACCGATTTAAGCGCGTCCCTCACAGAGCTGGAGGCCCACGAGGAAAGCGATACCGATAGTGACAGTGACACAGAGGACGAGGTACCACTTGCCGAGCTTCAGCAGAAAGGGAAGGGTACAGAAGCTATATCTCCGTCAAAAACGACCGAAACCCAGGCAACAGAGAAGGTGTCTTTAGATTTTGATGAAGTTTTCGGTCTCGCAGCGCAATCGACGCCTGAAACAAAAGTCGTTGAATCGGCCGTTGTAACACCTCAGCCTCAGGAAACGCCGGAACTGTCCAAAGCGCTCGACGCCCCAACACTCCCCTCTGTTTCAACTACCCAGTCACTCGCATCGTCTTCTACAGCCGGCGTCAACGCCTTCGATGAAGCTATGGGAAAGATACCGTCTGCAGCACCGACTACGGCCAACTTCACTTTCGAGTCGGCTTTTGAAGATGACTTTGATTTTGCGTCCGCAGCGGAGTCCATGCCTCTTCCCATTACCAGCACCTTGCAAAATGGGCACAGCACGGAAGCCACCTCGAAACCTGACGACCTCTTCACACTGCCCCTTTTTCCTCTCCCAAGCAAGAATGGCATCGCATCCCCGGTAACTGGCACGGCTGCAAAGGAGGATCAAGCAGCCAAACCTGTTGTTCCAACCTCTCAATCGGAACTAAATGGCCAATCGACAACTTTAGGGCCTTCATTCGATGACGTTTTTTCGGGGTTTGAAACACCTTCGGCTGTGACGATCACATCTGATAATGCGACGCCCGTAACATCCAGCGTTCCAACCTCACCCAACGTCAGTGTGACAGAGTCGAACAAATCCCCTTTCCCCCAGGTTCAAGTTCAACCCCCCCGAGACTCCCCTTCTCCGCCAAAACATCGAGCAAAGTCGCCACCCCCGCCTCGAGCCTCGTCTCCGAAACCACCACGGCCTTCGACGTCTTCTTCCAAGGAACAAGATAAAGTGAAAGAAGTTTCGCCCAGGCACTCCAAACTGAGTGTAAGTTAAATGTTATACTGTTCGGTTCCTCACGTTTCTTGATGTTGAGCTTATGTTCTTCTGCAGATCCGCCTCCCTTTCAGAAAGAAGAAGCATTCCGAACCACTTCCATCGTCCCCTTCTTATCTCCCACCGCCACAGGAAGAAGTTCCTGGCAGAGTCACACCAGCCGTGGATGATGATGTAGAAGCCGTTAAGCAGCTGACCGCCATGGGTTTCAGCCGCTCTCAAGCGGTGACGGCGTTGGAGAAATATGCCTACGATGTGCAAAAAGCCCTCAACAGCCTTCTCGGCGCACAGTAGATCAGCTTCCCTTCTTCCACTGACGCCAGTGACCATGAACGCCAAGGATTTGGAAACAAACATTCTCTTCCATACTGTCTTTTTTTTTAACAAAAGAAACTCACCCGAAGTCGCTCGTTTGACCTATCTTTCTGTTTTGTTTCGTCGTTGGTACTTTGTTCTTTCGAGTATGATACCCATCTACGTAATAATATTCGACTTGGTGGAATATGGGGGGTAGCCGACTTTTCTGTACCCGCCTCAATAACGCATTCTCTTTTTTTGTTCTCTTTTGCAATATCTGGATTGGAAACTATAAAGCTTGTGTTATGAAGGGGATATATGGTACGTGATTATATATAAATTCGGCGTTTGAACTTCACAACTGGGACCTTCAAAAAAGAAAAAATCCTCGCACTACGAGTCCCGCTCCTTCATTTGTGGGGGAAGACCATCAAATGGACGTGATGTCAGATCAGTGAGGTATTGTAACCAGTCGCGATTTTTCTGTCTGTATCGAGCTGCTTGTTCAAGTTGTGTCTTCGTTGGCTGGTGTGCATGAAGGGCGAACGTGTACCGAGAGAGATCGTCCTGTTGACCTAATTCAATAGTGTTTTCGCCGACATCGAGAAACGGCGAAACGTCGAACAACTCGTCCGAGGTGAGCTGTTTCAAAAATGAACGTCACTTCACGCCGGACCATCCTTCCGGATAGTTGTCGGGAACTGGACTCACGTGGAATGGAGGCGAGAGTGGGATGATGTTTTGCTTGCCCTTAAACAAGACTGACATATTCAAACCGCCCGAACAAGGCCATTGCGACCTTACATTCCTGAAGATAGCCTCCACGGTGTTCCCCCCAGGCGACCTACTTTGTTCCAGTATTTCCGCTGTTGGGTAACAGCCCAACGAGAGGCAAAGGGTCTTCCGTAGTTCACTGAAGGAGATACTCGAAAAAGTGAGAAAATCGAGCTTATACTCGGGATGCGGTATGGTTTCCTTACTTTGTGTGGGATTTGCGATTTGTCCAAAGTGATATAGCCCCAAACTGGTCTTCGGGTATCCGAAACTGTATCTTGATTTTGCTGTCTCCTCTCAGACCTTTTTGCATCGCCACGACTCTCATCTCTTTTCCAAAAATACCTTTCAGCGCGATTGATGAGTGAATATCACGTATATATTATGCTGGGTGTGCTGAGATTGAGCGGCTCACCTTCCGAAGGCTCGGTGCTGGATTCAGGAGGTGACAATGACAGCACTTGCCGTTGTTGTTGAGGTGTCGCACTCCTCGAAGGAGGTTCGTTCGTTAGAAGAGCCTCGGACTCGACGGTCGCCGAGACGGGAACACCGTCTTCAGAATCGATATCCATCGAGTCGTCGCCAACATCTACACCTAGCATTTTTTCATGCGCCGGAATTGGAGAAGTTGATGTATCCGGTGAACGGCGCAGTTCCAAATCTTCCTGCGGTTGAATGAGGTCGTCGACTTCCATTTCTTCGGTCGAAGCGATCTCCGCAGGGCTTGTGTTGACAAAATCAATGTTCTGCAGGGGTTTATGAGCTTGGAATGAAACGGATAATCGAAGAACGGACCTTGGGTGTACCCCGATCAGTATCAATAGAGTCCATTTTCGTCATGAAGGGGTTATCAACAGCCATGGTATCATCGACCAGGGGAGATTTCGATTTTCCTGGTGAAGGTTGTCCGGGGGACGGAGTTGGCAGGTGTGGTGGATCACTTGAGATGGACGTAAGGGGTGGCGTAACTTCTCGAATTGAAAACTCTGCAGCCATTGGTGATTTCTGGCGCTCTGTTTCTGTCTCTGTCTTTGAGGATTTCTGATTTATTGAAGCTTGCACATTGGCAGTCTCTGATTCCGGAACCGGGGTTTCTATCGTTATAATCGCTTGCTGCATATCGGACACGCCCACATCGAAATCGAGTCCGTTTGGAGAAAGTGGAACTAAACCGGCAACCTTCTCCCCCGTTTCAGGCGTTGAAGTCTTGTGGAAAACGTCAGTAATATAATTGGGATAATATCGAGGTTTGACCACAACCTTCCCCCTAGGTGGTGTTTTTGTTTGCTGAATTTCTGGTGTGTGAATGTTTCCGAGAGATACTTGCGATGGGATCGGCGCAGCCAGGGTTGGTTTGTCGTTTTCCCCTACCTCAGCGCTGGTAACCCTATTGGTCGTAGTCTCATCGTTGCTAAATTCGGTCACCGAGGTCCTGCGCTTTGATCAACATTGACAGATATCTATGGATTCCGGGCGCACTGACGTTGCAACCTGGCTGTTCTGCAATGCTGCGGCATTTCTGGCCTGGCGTAAGCTTTGAAGATCGACCTGTACCAAATGTGTGATATCCTTTTTCTTCTTCTTTTTCTTCACTTTGAGCTCCGTTTCCTGAGAAGGGCCCGCGATTGGTTGGTCAAGAGTCGGTTTGATATCCTTCTGAGGCAGTTTTTGGGCTGGGGTAGCAGAGGAAAAGGAAGCACCGCTTATGGAGTGCATGATACGACGAAGTTGCACTAGTGAATTTACGTCATGGGGTATTGGAGAACAAAGAGTGGCAATGCTTACGCTGCAACTCGGATTCCACAAAGAGACGCGCGTGTTTTCGAACAACATTCACAAGCCGCAGGTAGGGCGCGACCATGGGATGTTGAGGAATGTTCAAAATTGAGGCCTTGTGGAGTTGATCTTCCGGTGTGCCAAGCGCGGTTCGCAGTGTTGTTTGGGCGGTCTGGAAGCAATTCAAATTGTAGAAGGGCTTACGAGTGATACGAGAGCATTTACCAAGAGCAAGTGTATTATCTGGGATATTTGGTGGAAGTATTTTAGCCCACAGAGATTATTATTGTTCGTGCAATGGACGGACCTCTGGGCGTGCCTCTGTATAATATGCCCTCTCAGAATCAAGCCAAGCCGCGAGTTTTTGTGCATGAGAGCAAAACGAGACAGTATCAACTACTGAAAGTTTCCTGGCGAACAGCGGAAAAAGCTTTTTGTTGTTCTCGACAGCCTGCGAAGAGACGGCCATGATCATACAAACCTCGCCCAAACGCTCACGGCGGCGTATCTTCGACTTCGCCGTCATTATCAGTAGCTTATGTAATATAGTTTTAGGTAATCAACCACGAGAAAAGCCCTGCGCTGACTCGCCCTTTCACTACTTCAGATTAGACAACATGTCAGGAAGGCAAGGTGGAAAGCTCAAGCCTCTCAAGGTTAGTGATATCTACTGCTTCCTTTGGTGTGTATTCTGAACCACTCTCTAGGCTGCAAAGAAGGAGAAGAAGGAAGAGACCGAGGAAGAGATTGCTTTCAAAGAGAGAAAGAAGGCTGAGGCCGATGCCATGAAAGCTGCTCGCGAGAAAGGTAAATTGTTTCTATCATCTGATTAACTTGTTGATCTAACGATGATACATCACAGCTATGAAAGGTACAGTCTTTGGCAACGACAAGCCTTTGGATTTTATTGACAACTTGTTTCTGTAATGCAGGTGGACCTATGGTTGGAGGTGGAATCAAGAAGTGAGTTAGCATTTGCTGCCAAGTCATTAAAGTTACTGACTTAAACTTTGCTAGGTCAGGAAAGAAATAAGGAAAATACATAAATAATAAAAATAAATGAGAAGGGATATTTTGAGGTGTTTGGTTAATAGAGAGGATCGTTTAACTTTCATCCTCCTCCTCCTCCACCTCCTCCTCATCCTCGTTCCATTTATTCTTCTACTCGTCGTACCTCATGTTGGGCTCTTTACAAGGCTTACAGCCTAATAATCAACAGCAACAGAATCAGCAGCAGCAGCAACAACAGCAGAATCATCAGCAGCAACAACAACAACAGCAAGGCCAGCAAAATAATATTCCACCTCCGCCACCCCAAAACGGCCAAGACTTTACGCTTTCTAACGTTCTTCACTTTCTTCAAACCGAGTGGCGCCGCTATGAGCGCGATCGTAACGAATGGGAGATTGAGCGTGCAGAAATGAGGGTTCGCCAGCCTTTTTCTTTGCTTATAATATTCCCCCGTCCAATTTCGTGACACGTTCAGGCCCGGATAGCCCTTCTAGAGGGCGAACGACGGTCCTTTGAAAATGTAAAGTTGGATCTTATGAGACGAATCAAAATGTTAGAGTACGCTTTACGCATGGAACGGTAAGCCCCCTCTTCCGTTTTCCGTTCATTCACGACTTGACGTGTCGTCTCCTCAAGTACAAAGCAACTAACACAGCCGACTTCTCAATCAAATCCTCCCACAAAACTCGCTGCCATACAAGCACACGCTGCTGCTACTTCCGGGAAAGAGGATGGCCAAAGTCACAAGGAGGAAAGCAGTGGAAGTTCACCCAGGAGTGAAGGTATGCGACTTGTTCATTATCACTCCGCGATGTCCTGACTCCCAAGCTTTCTTGAAGATTCACCCCTGCCAGATAGCCGCCTTCCCAATGGTGGCGCTGTTGTCAACTCGTCTGGCCGACCAAATTCGTGGGGCGGCACGAATTGGCCTAATGGTCCTTCAAGTGGTTCGTTCCCGAGCTTGGGAAAGCCCCCTCCTGGTCGCGATCCCAAAAGCCGCGCAAGAAGTCGTGAATATTTGAAGCAGTTTGTCATTTTCCCTTTCTCCCAGTTGAACTGTCTCAAACTACTAAAACAACAGATGCTTGCAAGAAATATCGTATCTAACTTCCCCACAAGCGATGAATCCATTGCCCAACCGTCCATTACTCAACAACCCATCGATACCCCTTGCCCTTCCGAATGTCCCCTCCTTCGAACAAATGGCTTATAATGGTCGGCCAAGAAAGGTCTTACCTGAGGCTGGAAAAGACTTCCCCCTGCTCAACGGGATCACAAATATACCAGGTTCCTCCCCCGCGCCGAATACCGCGCCGCCTCACATTCCGAGCATCGACCGCAACCATCAGCCAAACCAATCCCTCATATCACAACAATATCCACAACCCCCGTTCGGGTCTACACTTCAACACAACGCTGTTTCTCTTCCCATGCAGTCACATGCAGAAAAAGAGAAAGATGCGGAAGCGGAAGCACGACAAGTAACTGCTATCTTCCGGCCTGATGACGCAGGAGAATGGAAGGAGAAGCTGCGGCAGTCACATGAAGCTTCGGAACAAGCTCGTATAGCGCGTGAGAACCAGGTAAACGGAGCGACAAACTCGTGGGACAGACGTCCCGATGAGGAGGAAGTAAAAGAAGAAGAGACTGAAGTTGAGGATGAGGAAGCCAGTGTGACTGGGGAAAGTGAGAAGTCATGGAAAGCCAAACGGACACTCAGAAAGTTGGTCAATCCACGCCCCGTGTAGTTTTGCAAGCTCATCGTACCCTTAGCCATCTGGACGCCGTTCGTGCACTCTCTTTCCACCCTCATGAACTCTCCATTGCCACAGGGGGAGACGACTGCACCGTCAAGGTGTGGCGAATGGATGTTGCAGGGCTGGCGTCCTCCGTGTATGTTCATCACTATGCATTTCCATTTTCCGTCTAACTCGCCGCCTAGCACGCGGCCAACAACGGAAGTTGAACCGCAACTTACACTGCGTGGTCACTCCGCAGCCATTACTCGGTTAATTCATGCACCGACAAAGCAGCTGCTTTACTCGGCATCCCTAGATTCCTCGATCCGTGTTTGGGCTCTCCCAACCCAGTCACATACAACTTACGCGCCATATGACGAAACCCGTGCGCGGGGAGAGCTTATTGGACACACCGATGCAGTTTGGGACCTCGCATTGGTGCGAGACGAGAACACGCTCATAAGCTGTGGCGCAGAGGGTTCAGTCAAAGTGTGGGACGTGAGCGGCCCATCAGGAGGAGGATCACTCCGATTAACCTGGGGTTGGTCTGGACTGGAAACTCAAGACGACCTTGCCGCCGAAGACTCAGGCGCGCCCGGCGCAACTGCCGTGGAAGCACTGAAGTCTGACTTGAAAACCGTCGCCGTGGCTTACCAGAACGCAGTCGTCAAACTGTTTGACATTGAAACTGGGAAAGAGCTTTCACGTTTACAGAGTGATATTAGCTATGGTATGACATTTCATTCCGCCTCCAACTATTTGGCTGACCCCGCCCCTTTTTCCAAGATGGCACTCCCGCAACTCAAATAAATCGCATTGCGTCCCATCCGACTATGGCCCTCCTTGTGACAGCTCACGAGGACAAATACATCCGCATATTCGATCTGACCACAGGTATGCCCTGTTCGTGCTCTCCTGAGGTTTCATCAGCTGAAACATGCGGCTGCAGGCCAATGTACACATTCCATGCTGGCCCATCTGGATGGCGTCACTTCCCTGTCGATTGACGCATCAGGTTTTTCCCTCGTGTCAGGAAGCCACGATTGCTCTGTGCGGTTCTGGGATCTGCTTGGCTCGAAACTTTGTTCCCAGGAGATCACAACACACCGCGAAAAGGCTCGAGAAGGCGTGCTGGATGTCGAGTTCCATCCTTCTTTGCCATTTATGGCCAGCGCAGGGGCAGATGGGGTCGTGAAGCTTTACGCATCATCGTAACGTGAAACTTTTCATCTCGCTGCTTCCACTTCACATATCTATTGATACGTCAATGACCTGAGCTTTTTTAATCCTCTTTGTTTGTTTGCTTGTTTTTCGTGTTCGTTTCCGTTCACCTTGCTCCATCCCTCTCTTTCTACCGTAGATCACGTAGGTATGTATCCAAAGGACAGGATGTTTTTTATGTCTTTGGTTGTCTTTTCTCTCCCTTCGTTTACATCATAACTTGTCTTTATCCATTACCAGCATGTTCCCTCTCGTAACACGATTGTTGCTACACATCATTGGATTTTGGACGTCCAAGGAAAGCTAAACTGAGTGCACCATCTGAAACGGCAACGTCAAAATTATCGGATAATCAGCAATGTTGAAGATCGAAAGGCCACATTTGGGCGAACAAAAACTACAAAAAAAATGTAATGATACAATGCGACGCAGGGCAAACGATAGCCATGTTGGTCGGCAATCTGTTAGTACAAAGAGAAAGAAATACTAGGGCTACAGTGAGTTGGAAATGTCGAACGCTCTGGTGATACAACAATCCGTGGGGTGGATGCAAGAAAAAGAGTGAGGGCAGCGTTGCCTCCTTTACAAGGGGCTAGATTTCTACAAGGGGATAAAGGACAACAAGTGAGTGCGAGGCTTCCTTTGTTTGCAAAACGGGGAACAAGAATAAAAACAGCCGGCACGTACCGATTCGCATACCCTGAACAGCTCCTATGATTTCAACTCCCAATCCTCGTCTCTCTACCAGGGTCCGTACTTGCCCAACGATGGTTTCGTGTATCGGTCCGTCTTCGCAGTTGTGCGCATTGTCTTTACAATGTGTGACAAAGACACGAAGGCCAAGTAACGCGCCTTCCAACTCATCCGTTGGAAGCACGTGTCTCCTTTGTCTCTTCCGGAGTGGACGAGTCCGCTCGCCTTGACGAAATTTGACCACCTCCATGGCCAATACGGTGAGTTCATGTGCGAGGTGCTCTGGGCTCAAATGCCCAAAGAGCAACTCTTCCGGACGGCCCACGGACCAAGAACATTCGATAAATATAGTGGAGAGTTTTTCCGGGATCTTCGGTGCAGCTGCGCGCCATACATCGATTGTTCGCGGTACAGCGGCGACAGAATCGGGCTCGACGTCACCAAAAAATAGAAACTCTGATCCGCTGGGATCGTGTCGTATGAAAAAGGCAGCAGATTCGTATTCTCCTCCCTCGTTACGACCGTGATTCAGAGGCAATGTTCGAACGGAGATGTCTGGATGCACGGGTTTGTACTTGCTGTCCGTGCGTAGCCTGGAACAAGGGAGTGGTAAACGAACAGGAAGCGAAGGTGAAAACCACGAATAACATACGGGGTATAGAGAAGTTTATAATCTTCGTCGTCTTCATCATACGATGCTAATTTTGGCCAGATGCGATCAGAAAACACGCTCTCAAGGTCTTTGAGCGTCTGTTTCGCAGCGAATATACGTCTTCGTGGTCCAGTGAAGGAGCCCGCAGAAATAACGAGGCTGTTGATGTGATCAAGGTGCGCATGAGTTACAAGGTACCCCCTGAGTGGGTTATTGGAAAATTTAGTGAATCAATGAAGCACGCGACAACTAGAACGGCTAACCGGATGTAGGAGTATATTTCGGATGCCTTTCGCAACCTCGGACTCGTCTGTTCATTATCATCAAGGAGATTTGGGTTCTGCTTCAAGAGACGGGCCAAGGCACCCTGACCTGAACCTGATAGGATGTCAGCATCACTGCGAAGCGACACGCACAAGGCAGGGACACACCGGCTTCGAGGGCAAGGATGCCGTCTGCCCAATCAGCCTGGTATGCCTTGACAAGGTAGCTGAAAGCGTTGCAAAAAGAGTAAGTGCCTTGGAATTTTCAGGAAGACAAGGTGAAATGGCGGTACGAGGATATCAACATACGCGGATAGATTGGTTTCGTCTGGTCCACCTCCAGAGCCCACGACGACCAAGTCAAAGGCAGGCATGTATTAGCGGTAAAGAGGCAAGGGGGGTATGGAATGTTGTATCTCTTGAGGTTATACTTTATACCAGTCGCAATTGTCCTGGCAGTCACTAGCAGTCAGTTATTGACCCGTTTGGGAAATTCTTGAAATGGCTATGTTTTTGATCGAGACTGACACGTGACAGCTGCCAATAAAGGGAAGAGTTACGTAATTAGCGACGGTTCTCACTCGATCGATCACAATGTCATCGTCGGGTTGGACGCTTCAGTTGTCGGATACTTGGAACGTTGGTATCGACTTTGGTCTTGTACATTATCACTACATACTAGCTGCTGACCACTCTTGTACTATTAGGTACTGGGTCCTTTCCCCATACATGCCAGAGAACAACACTTTCTATCCCCAGCTTTTCCCCTTCTTGACTGTAATACATTATCCCCCACACCCTGCGGGTTTATCGGACTGATCCTTCCAACAGTGCGCCCGTCGATCGATTTTGACAAGGGTTGGCCATCTTCTTACGCTGACGGCGGCTATGTCAATTGGAATGTTGTACATTCTGACGATGAACAAGTCAAAATATCCTTTCCAAGAATAAGGTGACAGCCCCCTCTTGTTCTTCCGCATAGCCACCGTGAACACGCGAATAGATGGCAGGCTTTGCGGTTAACTGAAGGGTGGGCCGCATTGCAGCATCATGCCTTGCTGAGAACCACCCTGGTCATATCCCCACCCACCGGCCCTGGGGTGGTACCCCCGTGCCCTCAACTCCTTATCGAGCTCAGACAAGGTTCATTCTTGACCATTGTTCCTCCTCATGATCGAGAAAGCTTTGTACCGGTCTGGTATGCAGGAAACATCTATGGAATGAGCACGGCTATCCCACGAGTTGCACCCCTCCCCAGCCCACCGTCCACAACTTCTCAAACAATCTATGATGTCTTTGTCAGCGGCGATTACGAGGTGAGGACAAGAGCTATCGAACGGAAGATCACGTCAAGTGATAATATCCAGATCAGACTCTTTGGAGACCCGCGCGTTGAAGGGACGGAAGTTCCCACCCAAACCATCTCCCTGGGCATCAAAATGGACATCTCGGGAGATGCTCTCGTGTTCGAGCCCTCACACAATGTCGTTTGTGATTTTGTCGATGGGTTTGCCTTTGGTATTACCATTGGCCTTGGGTTCCGGAGCAAAGCTGGGACATGGGACATTGTCCAGGCGAACTTGAACCCACCCCCCACGGGTCTCGAAGTCAAACTCCTCAAACAGACTAGTCTGTGCCAATCACAAACGCGCTTAATACCTCTCGTCTTTCATCAAACCGATAGGTATCACGACCCCGACCTGAACATTGAAGTCATGGCGGTATCACCAGCTACAGGTGCGACCAGGATATTCCAATGTCGCGTGCCCCTTCGGCAACAGCAAAGTTGGACGGCTTTCGAAACCGAGCCAATACTGTGCACGTATCTCTATGGGCAGTCTATGCCAACCGCGTTTCTGGTGGTGCCTCCCCGGTCCCCTCTGCGAAACACCCCCCCTATCGTTTCACTCCGTCCGTGTCTTGGCTTTTGCAAATACATTCCCACAGACCACTGAATACTCTTCACAGATGGCGCCGGAGTAGAGATCTTTGAGGGTAGGTTTTGGGTAGACTCCTTACCACGGCATGAACGCGCTTGGTCAATCGTCCCAAGCGGACGAACTTCTTGGGTATAGTCCAAACCCTTGTAAGCCAGTCGTCATCTAAAAGCGGCGTTTACTCCGTTCTTAGGGGCTAGATTGGCATGGTCCAAGTGCCCACGATGTTTGGGCTTCTGTCGAGGCACTCTCCGACATCACGAACAAGAACGTCCAGTGGATATCGTCGGGGTTCCCATCTGACACGTCGGTTGTGATTATTGGCCACTCGAACGGTGGTCAAGGGGCGTGGTACCATGCTTGTCGTTTTCCAGACCGAATTTTGGGCGGTTCACTTCGTTTACCTTTTTCGAGGAACCACAGTCTAACTTCCTGCCTAGTGGTCGCCGCTGCCGCGTATATCAAGTCGCAGGCTTACGTTCCACTCTCTCTGTCAAGGTAGGTACTTTCAACAGCACTCGATGGCAAGATCTCAGTGCCAAATAGATCAGCACACTTCATAGATCCTGCGTTGCGAGCGATTCTTGAAACGTCGCTAACGCCAGACGATAACGACCTCTTCTTGACGAATATTACAGAGAAACCTGTCTTGGCAATTCATGGGCAAGTATAACCTGATCGCCCGAGTTACGTTACTGAAAGCTGAAGTTTCGTTTCTGCAACTTCAGAGGGGATGATACCAATGTCCCGGTATGGCACTCCCGAGAGTACTTTGGCATTCTCAAAGGTCTCGGGTCGACCAACGTCACGTAGAAATTTCTCCCTTCTGTTGACTATTCCCCCTAATCAATCATCAAGCCTACTCGAAGACGCCGGAAAGGATCACTGGTATCCCAAAGTCCTGGACAATGACGCCGTTCATAATTTCTTGGCGCGGGTGTATGAACAATCCCCAGCAAAGGCTGGGGCCCGCCCAGTTCAGCCCTTCACCCTGACAGTGTCCGCGCCGTCAGAGAGTGGTTCATTGAATGGGTGGAAAATCGAGGAACTGAAGGTTCCTGGTCGGTATGCAGCGTTCCAAACAACCCGCCTTTTCTATTGCCGCCTAACACGAAATGAGCGTTAGGTTGTCAAGATTGGAGGTTCGGGTTGATGCCGATTCGAAGGCTCATATCAAAACCACGAACGTTCACCGCTTCACCCGAAAATCCACACCTCCGCATATATCCACATTGGTTGTTGATGGCTCAGAACTCAACGTTATGGGGGACGAAGCTCACTTTGAATTAAATGACGATGGCCAGTGGAAGGTAAGCACCCCTTGAATGAGTCCATCGACGTTGGGAGCAAACATCAAAATCTTCTTCAGCCGATTGGGAACGACACGCGGCGTGCCGTCCAGCCATCTTCTAGATTACAGACCATCCTATCGTCTTCTGGCTCCCTTGTCTTGGTCATTCCAGAGAATAGCATTGCACGAGAACAGTCCGTTGCCGCGCGCATTGCACACGACCTGCATATATACCACCGACTAGACGCGGAAATCATGTCTGACGCAGAGTTCTGGCGACGGACGGAGCCTGGAACTATTTCTCAAGGAAACGTAGTGTATATCGGAAAACCATCCTCTCCGTTTGCACTGCGCGTCATCAGTTTGGGGAAGACACCTTTCAAAGTTGTCAACGGTTCTGAAATCACCATTCAAGGCAAGACGATTTCACCTGGTTTAGGTACGTGCCTTCTCCATCCTGGTATACTTTCCCGACTACATGGCGAGATAGGCGCCCTGTTTTTACATCCCCATCTCACGCACGTCACTGGGACCATGCTCTTTATGCTCTATACGGATGCTGCGTCGCTGGAGAGAATCGCAAGACTGTTTCCGATCAGGACCGGAGTTGCTGCTCCCGACTGGCTCATTGTTGGTGAGAACCTCGATTTCAAAGGTGCCGCAGGAGTTGAAGGTGCTGGGTAAGCATAACTTGGTCCAGCCTCTATCTGCTATTTGAATCATTTTTCAATAGGGTCTGGGGTCGTCAATGGTCGTGGAACGACGCAACTTCCATCCTGTTGTAGCAAGCTGATTCACTTGAACTCGTTATATATATGAGGCGGGTTGATATCGTTACAATTCACAGCAATGTTGTTACAATACAGAATGTAATAGTGGAAGGCCCAGATCGAACAGGTGAGATATGTGCACGGAGATAGCAGACTAAAAACAACCAAAAGACAAGGAAGCTCTACTACGGGAAAACAGACTTCGCGACCTGCGAGCAAAACGTCATCGGATCAGCGGAAAATCCCAATCCGACAACCTGGCACGTACACTGTCTAGAAGTAGAGTTACCTCAGGAACAAGGCGAACAAAGTCCTTGGCCCAGAACTCATACTTTTGGTTGCGAAGCAACTCCACGAAAGTAACGATGGCACCCCACGGGTGGGGACGGTTGACAACAAAGCGTTCAAGTAAGACCTTGGTCAAAACCTCCCTGAATCGATCATCCTTCACCTCAAGGAAAAGGTGAAGCATCAATGAGCTGAACCAATGCGTGTGGGCATTCGGGTATCGCAGATGTAGGGCAATCGCACTGAGCAGGTGGTGTTGTCCTATTCCGACAAGGTGAGTACATGGCACCAACAGGCTACGCAAAGAACTAACCTTCAACGTCCAGGTTGGTCGCCAAGTATTGCAACGCAACAACTCCCGGATCACTGGACACGAACAGAGAAGAACCACTCCTGGCTTTTGCTTGTGCAACAGAAGACACTCCGATATACATCACCAAGGAATTGATGAAAGAGAGATTGTAGATCTCTTGGGTATTTTCAGTGCTCCCGGCTGCTTTGAGGCGGTCTTTGAGAGACGGGAGGAAAGAGGGAGTGCCGCGGTTCAGGAGGTATTGATCTAAATAGCTCCGGAGATCTCCTGTTTTGAGATTGGCAGAGAAGTCGGAGAGGATCGGTGGGATGGGGCCCATTTCGGGGATTGTGTCATACTTTTGGTTGCGGATGTGAGGATCGGGTAAAGTAATAGTGCGGGGGAAGGCGCTTAGAATGATGTTGCGCAATTGAATGCAACGAGGTGGAACGGCGTCAGCAAGGGAGAAGTAGTACTCGCTCAAAAACTCGGGGAAGTCGTGGAGGAGGACGAGCATGAGACGGAGTGCGCCGCGGTACAAATCCGTTGCGGCAAGTTGGAGGTTTGCGTCCCGCAAGAAAGGGGCAAGGAACTTGAACAACGACAAGAGCAGTTTGTGGAATGCAGTCCACCCCTAAACAAAAGGTTTTAGCGTTCAGGTTCCTAATGAATACAATCGCTCTAACCTCGCGATTCTCAGATAGCAAAAGCTTCGGCATGAAGAGCCGGTGAGAGATCAAACACATCCAGGAGAATGCAAAACCTGGGAAGTATGTTGGTTGCAAAGAGCTGAAGGTGTCGCTAAAGGGGCGTAAGCGAGATGAACAAAGAAAGGTGATTAGCCCTTACCTGATGGCGACCAACAAGTTGAAGTAGACAGGTCCAAAGTGAGTTTCGATCGCATGCAGATCGTTGATGAGGCTTGAGAAAAATCGGAAGAACGGTTTCTGCTGGAAGGCAATTCCTTGTTCTTCATGGTGGTTGGCCAGAACCAGAACGAAAATGGAGAGAATCTTCGTCATGTAATGAACCTTCGCTTGGTCGTTGTTCACGCCCGACGCGTCACCATGATACTTGATGATGTATACGATCAGCCTGGACATGGCATCAAGAGCTTGGAAAGCGTATTCAAAGTCGCCGGTTGCAATGCATTTGATGTAGCTGTTCACGCTCGACTCTGCGCAGACTCTGAAGAAGAATGAGGACACGTCTTCCACCTTGAGTATGCCTTGTTTGGTGAGTTGGGTTATGAATGGGATGAAGCTTTTCTCCGGAGAGGCCGATCGTTGGAAGATGTTCACCCATTGTTGGAACCAGCCGAAAAGTTTCTCCCTCAACTCGTCTGTCTCAGGCTTCGCAGGAGCCTCGAGTGGCAGAGGAACGGATGGTCTCCTAAGGAGACGGAGGTCATCTAGGAGTCTGTTCACTCTATGTTCATCGTTAGCGGCAGTTCGTGACAACAGAAACCTCCGCTTACTCCTCGTTTGCTTTTCCAGACTGAGAAAGTTGGACCAAAATCTCGATGGAATAGACGAATTGGTTTTGCGAAGCAACCGGAGGATCTGCTGACAGGCACTCGCGAATGATACCAGCGGCGAAGTTGAGTAAGCTTGGACGGGGATCTGTGAACAGGGTCTTCGCCAATTGTTGATCTTGCAATTCAACGTTGATCAAGCCACTTCGAAGGAGAGTGACAGTGACGGGGATGTTCAACTTTCGCTGTGATAATGTTAGGAAAGCCACCTTATTGACTGGAATTTGTCAATTTACCTCATCTTCGGCATAAAGAAGCCAAGTGATAGCTTCCTTGGCAACATCTTCGAACGCTTGACAAAGCTGGTCAAGCAATGCTGTATACACTTCTCTTCCAAGTTGGGAGGATGTCTTGTAGAGGAGTTGAACAATCTTTTGTGAGAGCATTAGAGGAGTTCGTTGTCGATCCACAGCCTCGGCAGCAAGATAAAGGATCTGCCTAACGAGGTGGCGGATGTCGTGATTGGCGGGCAAACCGGCCAGGGACGAGATGGGCACTTGTGAGATGACGCCTTCCAAATCGCGCGAAAGAACCTGGGGAGCTTCGTGTTAGACGGTGTAAGGCAAAACACTGACAGTAAACGTACTGAGAATCGGTCCATAGCATCTTGATGGGTGTGGTAAGTCTGAGTGGGTAGGGACTGGCTAGGTGCGGGAGAAGCAGAGTAGAGGGCGGGAGTGGAGAATGTCATGGTCGAACTGGGGCGGCTTCCCATGAGGCGTCTTTTCGCGTCGGCGCCTAAATCAGAAGTCAGTTCAGCAAGTTGTAGATAATCAGGTTCGGAATTTACCAAAATCTTCGTAAACAGCCGTTTGATGTTGTTGCAGGCCGTTCGGCTTGACGCGAAGGGGGTCCGGAAGGGTGATTGCAAAGTTGGAATGAGCTGCGACAGGATCCCAGAAAGGTTGTCCGTTGCGAAGCTGTCAAACAATATAAAAAACAGGCTCTGCAGGGTTGAAAAAATAGATTTACCTCGCGATGGCGACGTCGGACTTCATAGGACGGGGCAAACCCTTCGTCAACGTCTGAAACGGCCCTTTCCATGGCGGCTTTCTCGATAGCCGAGCAGGCTGCATCAAGATTATCTTGTACAAGAAGTTGAATGACTTGCTCTGGCAGCTGGTGTAACGAGTCAGTGTATGTAACAAAGCATGGATAACGATCACAAACCTCGCTGAAACCATGATCTGACAAGAACTGGCGGAGGTGTGTTGCTAAGTTGCTCTTGAGGGGTTCCTTGCAGGTTACAAGGGCGAGGCTACCGGCTAACTTCTGTGCCATCAAATGCCCAGCTTTGCGCATTCTGTCTTCGTTCGGTTCGGTTGCAAAATCCTTCGCTACCAACTCCCGCGTTGATATCCCGGCAATGGTGACGGATCGCTCCACAACTGGGAGTATGATCTTTTTCGAATGTTTGAGCGAGACTTTTTTATAAAGGATAAACTGGGCCTTACCTCTCGAACGGCTCGATCAACTGCAAGTTGCACAGCGCGCTTGAAAGCGTGATTCACATTCAAAGGCGATAGTTGAGGGCTGACATGAACGTGAAGTGTGAGGGTGGCAAGAATCGTCTCGATATGCGCGCCAACCGCCCTCTGAGATTCGGGGCCACTCCCAGAGCCAAGTCCGATAAGTTGTGAGTCCCCTATCTGGATAGAGGGATCGTAGCCCCCAATGGGAAGTGAATCGATATCTCCAACATACTCCGGGAGTGGAAGCACAGCTAAGCTGTCTGTAAGAGGTCGACTCCGCAAAATGTTGGTAGCTTCCACCGCCCCCAGGTCAACGTCAAGACCTTTGCAGAGAACCTCAATTTCGAACTTGAGGTTGAGTTTCAACTCCGCAAAATGGTAAAGCTCCGCTAACAAGCTGAGAACTGCCATCAGCCAAGGGTTGGGGGGTTTGAACACCGTCGATTTGGCGCAAGGCTCCAAGGTTTTGCAAACGAACGGGATCGCCACGATAAGCCGGCCGCTGTCAAAACCCTCGATAAGAAGATCCTTGAATGAGAGGTTCCTGTGTTTGATTGGTCGGTCACGAGCAAGGGTAAGACTCCCAAGCCAAGAGCCGACGTTCTTGAGAGTGGCTCGATCGGACCCGTTTTGAAGCGAACGTTCAGAATTCAACATTGCTGCAGATTTGACGAATGTCTCTTGCAAAACGAACTTGAACAGTTCTTGCCGATCCAACGCGTCCAGAAAACGAAGATATAGAGTGTGGTTGTTGGGTTCGGTGCTAACTCGTTGGTCGACCAGGTAATTAGCAAACCAACGGGAGTAATCGTCCTGGAACTGTTCCCTCATTTCGGCGACTTTTGCGTCGAAATTACTGGGCGCGAGGTTGTTTACAATGAAAAGGATTTTGTCGGACAGTTCTTCTGGTGGGGATTCCAGGTCGCCGTCTAAGTAGTCGGGTTGAATGGCGGTGAAGATGGGGGAGGGTTCAGAAATAGTCCCAGTGACCAGGGTTTCGCCGTCTCCAGAGGCAAGCGCGCGTTGAAGGGTTGAAACAAGGTCCGGTCGCAGTTCGGTTAGGTGAGGTATTCCTAGGAGAGCACGGCATAGCTGAGGCCATTCTCCAAGTCTAGATTCGAAACGGGCAAGGGCTTGAACACCAAATCGGAAGAGGTTTGTTTCGGGGGGACAGTTAAGAGCATCGATGATGTAGCGTATCGCGATGCCCAAGGGGATGTAATCGATAAGTTGGTGTTGGATTAGGGAACCAAATAGATAGCCTGTCATAGCGAGCTCCCGGGCGGGGTAGTAGGATTGGAAAAACTTGTACTCGTCGAAGAGGAAGTGGAGCATGCAAGAGAAGACTTCATGGTCGCGTGGGTTGGTGGATTCTTTATGGCGTTGCAGCATGGCGATTACTTCATCGATGGTCGTATTTTCGTCGTACATTTGCTTGTAGATGCCATCGACCTCCGCCTCTATTTCAGCAGAATACGTAACCACATTGAAACCAGGTTCCACGTCTGACCCAGGCATAAGACTCATCAAGCGGGGGTGGATTTGAAGGCACATGTTGCGAACTTCAGTAGCTATCTCGACGTCGGTCTTGTCCATGAGATTGACGCTAGAAGATGGCTTTATCAACAATTGCTGGAAAGTATGTATAGAAAAGGGGGTTACCTGGAGCGCAAGACGCGTAGGATAATGGCAATTGTGTTCGGGCTCAGAGACATGGTTCGGTTGTCCGCTGCGGGCTCAGAAACTCGGGATGCCTTTTCACTATCCATTTTCTGCTCGAGAAAGATGATCACAGAGTGCAAAAACTCTGCGCCGTGGCTCGACACATTGTCTGCCAACCATTTGTCCAGGTTGAGGTATTCTCGCCTTGATGCGAGCGCTGCAACATCCAGAGCGAAGATGAAGGGGCGCACTTCCAAAAGGGATTCAAGTATCTGAAGGAGATACATGAGTTGTCAATATAGGCTTCAACGAGCCAAGACATACCTTGAGGTCCTGAGCAACGTCTAATATGCGAGTGATGTTGAGAGGGTTTTCTTCGTAAAACTCGCGGAAAGCGTTTGTCAAATAGCTCGGCTCAATTTGCCAGATCCGCATAAAAACGAGTTGGTGGTTTGGATGGCCTGCCAGAAACATGGCAAGAAGTTTGCGAGAATACTCAAGACGAATTTCGTTCCACGATGGTTCCTGTTGTTCCGAATGAGTCATGGTGCTAAGATAGGACGAATTGGATCCACATACAGAGACTTGTAAAAGGCCCATATGGACAAGTTCCGCACTAATTTTGATAGCTTTGTCGAGCATCTCCCTCACACAATTCCTGACATCGACGGATTCCGAGTCTGCTGAACGAACAAGAACCTCAAACAACTCCAGCGAGTTCCAGGTGTGTCCTTGAACGTTGGCCGCGAGTGATTTGATGGTCGGACTAGCCACTGAAACGTCGTCCACTGTCACGATCCTACGGCCAGGAAGTTGAACGAAATTGAAGGTGTCCGCGGGCAAGGAGAGGAGAGCATCCAAAAGACGAAGCTGGTAGAGGGAGTTGTTCCAAGCCCCCCAAAATCCTGTGACTGCATGGGGTTCGGCGTCTCGAGGTGAATTAAGAAGGATAGCAATCAAGAGTTTCAACGTCGCTGTGTCAACGCCATGTCGGTCTGGCCAGTCAAAAGACTTGATGACGTTGGCCCAATTTATTTTGACGTTCTTTGGATCCGTTCGTGTCAGTTTTCAAACTTTTATGACAACGATTTTCACTTACAAAACTGCTAAGAGCACGAGTAAGAGAAGCGAGATCACACATGACCGTGCCTTCAGAGGCGAGGCGGCCCAAGGTAGACATGATTTCGATGACTTGAGTATCGCGAGGTGGATTCGACTCGGACATGTTGAATCTTGCTAGTAGAGCTCGGACTATATCAGGTTCGCTTGTGATATCAGGACCCAGCTGAACGAGGACTTGGACGAGAGACGTGTTCTGTGGTAAACTGAAAGGGGTGAGAAGAGTCAAAACGCATTCTGACGTCTGACACTGCCAAAAAAAATTCGTTACCTGAGATTAGGGAGAATGCGATGGAGTATAGGAGCAATTGTGTCTTTGCCGTATTTTGCTTGTGCAGCGGCGATGAGTGCTTGGCGTTGAGTGGCATCAAGAGCGGGGGAGTCGGAAGGGGGGTCGGACAGCAAATTAGTCATGAGTTTTGTGACTTGGTTGGGAGACAAGTCTGCGTGATCGAATGAGGGGGTGTGGCATAGCGACAGGACGGCGTTATCAAAGTCTTGACGAATGATGTTGGCTGCTTGAGACGCAATTTCTTTTCTGGTTTGAGTGGAAACGATTGACGCAGCCAAAACGAGCTTTTCCAAGGGACGAAGACCTATACGTTCGGAAAATCGCACTAAATCAAAGTGTCGGAATATTTCTCCCTCGCCCTTGTCCACTCCGTCACGAAAACGGTCGGCAAGAAATGGGTCTCGGGCCACACGTTGCGTTTCTTGAACCAGCAACCGAAAGGTGAGAGAAGTAGAAGGGTCAAACGAGGGAGTAGATGGAGTGGAAGAAAGGCGTTGCTGAGAATGGACGATGAGGCGTCGGATGAAGTGAAGGTAGGTGTCTAATCCATGCTGCTCGGACAGCTGAAATTATGAATCGCTCATGTTAGGATGAAACAAGGACAGATAGAGAAAAAGAGGGCTTACGGATCTGATTTCGGATTGATTCCGTTCGAAATTATCCTCTGTCAAGGTTGAGAGCAGAAAGACTATCTGAGCCTTGACTATAGTATGGATGTTTGTCGTCGGCGGATTGTCCATATGAGCCGACCTGGATGGAGTCGTTGAGCGTCTTGCGACGCTTCCAGGACCTGATGCCGTTTTGATAAAGTTGTTTTTGGGTGAATTTGAGAGTTGGGAAGAGAGAGAAATGAACTGCCTCCAACACAAATCTAACAATGTGTAGAGGGAGCAACGACCCAACTAGGACAACTTCAACTTTCCCACACCCTCTCCTTTTTAAATCGGAGCTTGAAATGTATTAGTAGAGAGTCGTACTGCAGAGCACACCATGGTGCAATTTTTGAACTACACCTACTTACGAGGCTGTACTAACGCCCAGGTTGAGACAAGGAAATTGAATATCCGTTTGGCTCCTTTATTTCTCAATGTCAATTGCGATTTTAGCTTTCAAGCGTTTTGACGTCACAAATCAAGTGACGTGACACTGTTCCCCAAACTCATCTCGCTCAATGCCTCGCGAAATAGTGACCGTCCAACTGGGACAATGCGGCAACCAAAGTATTGAACCTTCATTCATGACAAGGCATGCGTGTTGATCATAACCTGCCCAGTGGCTTCCGTGTATTGGCAAAGACTGTGTGCCGAGCATGGAATCAACAGAGAAGGCATTCTTGAAGAATGGGCGACAGAGGGTGGTGATCGCAAAGACGTGTTTTTCTATCAGGCCGACGACGAACACTATATACCACGCGCAATACTGGTAGATCTCGAACCTAGGGTTGGATCCTTTGCTTTTCTGACGCGCGATCACTTCCACTGACGCGTCTCAGGTAATTAACAACATCCTCACCTCACCTTACGCGAACCTCTACAACCCTGAGAACATTTTTGTCTCAAAAGACGGTGGAGGAGCAGGAAACAATTGGGCTCAAGGCTACGCGGCTGGTGAAAAGATTTACGAAGAGATAATGGAGATGGTGGATCGCGAAGCAGAAGGTAGTGACTCTCTTGAGGTACGCTTCAATATACTTTCCCTCGGCTGAATCAACGTGACGAGGTTCCTCTAGGGCTTTATGCTTATGCACTCGATAGCAGGTGGAACAGGGTCCGGGCTGGGCTCGTTTATCCTTGAACGGCTTAACGACAAGTTTCCAAAGAAACTGATACAGACCTACAGTGTGTTTCCAAACGCACAGGAAGGAGACGTCGTAGTCCAACCCTACAACTCACTCCTGGCCTTGAAGCGCCTCGTAAACCACGCCGACTCGGTTGTTGTTCTTGACAACGGTGCTTTGGCGCGTATTTCAGCCGATCGCCTCCATGTCCAAACGCCCAGCTTTGACCAGACAAATCAACTGGCGAGTCCCTCGACTTCCCAGTCAATATTCAATGAGAGTCTAAACCTACATCTAGCTGTCAACTGTTATGGCTGCCAGCACCCAAACGCTGAGATATCCTGGATACATGAATAACGACTTGGTTGGCATCATCGCCTCCCTAATACCCACCCCTCGATGCCATTTCCTCATGACGTCGTATACCCCATTTACCAGCGACCAGATAGACAAGGTGAGCATTGTTTGATGTCAACTTTGAACATATACTTACGACGTTCAGGCGAAACCCATCCGACGGACGACTGTCTTGGATGTGATGCGCCGCTTGCTGCAACCTAAAAACCGGATGGTTTTGACTACGCCGAGCAAAACCGCTTGTTATATATCCATTCTGAACATCATTCAAGGAGATGTTGATCCAACGGATGTAAGTTTTTTCCATCCATCTTGACTCGTCCTTCAAAAAATAACACATGGAGTGAAGGTTCACCAGTCGTTGCTTCGGATTCGGGAACGTCAACTTGCCAACTTCATTCCTTGGGGCCCTGCCTCTATACAGGTGGCGTTGACCCGAAAGTCGCCCTACGTGACAACAAATCACCGGGTTAGCGGGTTAATGCTTGCGAATCATACGAGCATAGCTTCGGTGAGCACAAGCGCTCGATGTGTTTTTACGCTCTCATTTCATCGTTTATTGCATAGCTTTTCAAGAGGATGTTGGATCAATTTGACAGATTGCGTAGGCGTAACGCCTTTTTGGAGCAATACAAGAAGGAGAAAATGTTTGAAAACGGTCTCGAAGAGTTTGACGATGCCCGGTGCGTTTTCTCTTTTCCCTCCATGCGTCCGTCTGTGAGCCGGACTCACTATCGCGATAGTGCGACATGTGAGGAACTCCTCAAAGAGTATAAGGCTTGTGAAAGCCCTGATTATATCACATATGTACGCCTCTTTTATCCTCTCGCCACAACCAGTAACTCAGCCCCTTGTAGGGTGCCCCAGAGGCGGAGCAGGGATCATAGAGTAATCGATATCTTTAACCGACTAACACACCCTTTGATTATGTATGTACTCTCTTGTAGCACCTTTTCATTCATGAACCAGATTTTTCAAAGCAAGAAACGGGTGTCGTGTCATCACATTGATAAAACAGAGAAACGTCTAACAAACATAGAAGAAAACAAAAGGGGAACTATCGAGGGGGTGGAGGGTAAGGAGAAATTCAAGTAGATTTCTTCGAACCCCCCAATTTTTCCCCAATCCCTGACCCTGGCGACACGTTGTGATGAGAGGAACGTACAAGACACGGAGAAAAGCAACTTACCACGCAATTTAACCCCAAGAACCCTCTCGAGCTTTCCAAGGATCTGAGCATTTGGAATTGCTTTACTAGACTCGTAATCTTGGATGACGGAGGGCTTCTCGTTGATTTTCTGGGCAACGTCCTTCTGCGACAGTTGGAGTTCCATACGAGCGGTTTGAATGGCCTGCATGGGAAGGTTCAGGATTGAAGAGGGGGCAGTGTCAGGGCATGAATGACTCACCCGACCAACGCTCAGTGCAATCTTTGGAGGCGGTGCAACCTCGTTCTCGCGGTCGATTTTGGCAATGCGTTGGTGGTCAGTGCCTAATGACACTTGAGTCCAGGTGTTCTACGAAGAGCAGCTTGAAAAACCAGGAACAGACCTTGATGAGCTTTGTTGCCTCCAGCAGAGACCTTCTTATCAGTTGCTACGACGGCACCCGACCGGCGAGCCTGTGAGAGCTGTGAGAAATTTGTTTGAGACCGTTAAATTTGTTCAAGCTTACAGCTAAAGAACGTGGGCGAGTTCAGTGTACATTCTTCGGTGATAAAGGAAACGAGCGTACCGTTGAGGTCAGAATCCTTCTTGGTGACCTTGGCGACGTTCCTCTTGGAACCAATAACAACTTGGCTATCCCAGTCTGTGTCCATTATGATGAGAGATTAGAGAGATGAGGGTATGAAGGAGAATCTAGTTTGAGACGATGCGGTGAAGATGGAAGAATTTTGCGAGGATGGCGGTGAACGGTTTTATATGAAGTGGTGACTCTGCTGAGTCAGACAGGAGTCACCCCGGACTTCCCACGACCCCGATCCGAAATTTGCAACCGCCCGCTCGGACTGAATACTCCGACGATCATGATCTATATTGTTGGCTTCACAGGAACTGTACTGTTGAATGTCTTGCAACGCGAGTTAGTTTATATTGTAGATGTGGTCTCAAGCAATAATTTCATAAAGAACGGGCTAAAGTGATGCAGGTAAATTGACCTCAGCATCGTTGGTCACTACTTTGACCGTATACGAGGTCATGTCGCCGTTCTCTTCCAGTGAGTTCAGCCATAGGTTGCTGTGGAGTGAAAAGACTCCATCATATACACTTGATTCCAAAATTTTCGAATTTGAAATAAAATATTGAGTGTTGGGCAAACACCACGATCTGACGTATAAGCCTCGCAGCCTCTCCCCCTCCACACTCCCCACCTTCGTCTTCCCGACGCTTATGGCCGATGCTCACACTGCACGGTTATGTGTGCAGATAATACACTCCAATTTTGGACCTCTGACTGCAGTGAGAACCGTGTCATGATTGCTCGCATTCGTCCACCAACGCCCATTTTTTCCAGGCCGTTGCTTCAGCCCTCCTAATTCGGGGTCGGCTAGGACTTTCTCAAGTGATACGCTTCACCGGCCTCAAACCTAGAACAGTCAGAGCGTCTATTATCGTCCTCACCCAACATAACCTGCTCTGGCACGCGCAGACGGAGGACGAAGGAGAAGGTTTCGAGGTTAACGTCGAGGAATGCCTTGTCAGACTAAGATTTGGTCGGTTCGTATGGCAAACTGAACAAGTGTTCGGTCAATCGGTGCGTGTCCAACTCAGATTTGTGCCCTTTCGCGTCACTAAATCGCGAGGCTGCGTGAAGGGAGCTGAAATAGTTCAAATAATACTGGACCATGGAAAACTCAGGCCTCCTGATATCCTTTCCAGACTACAAGCTCGCGAACAGAAAGGTTGAAGGAGCCCGCATAGTATCATGGCACATACTGACACGCGACCAATAGATGCAACGTTATACAGTCGGACGTTGTTAAAACTCGTATCGACGAACTACTTAAAACCCTCCACCATTCTCTCGCATATATCGCCTCGCGATAAATGCATACAATACGAAGCAGAGGAGAGAGCAAAGATTTCTGGGTTTCCGACCGCCAAGGAATTACGAGCTGCGAAGGAGGTTGCCTCGGCCAGGTTAGCGCGCGAGGAAGCAGAGGCCGAGGCGAAGGGTCTGGTACGCACATCAGACATCGATGGAAGTACGCCTGCTGAGACGCACCGCAGACGCGAAAATCAAAAGGAAAACAACGTTCCGATAAAGTACGCTCGTCTCAGAATATGCCTGCTGCATCTGTGCTGACTACTTCCAGACTGGGATGGGGGAAGATGTCGTTGATGTATGGTGCACCGTGTTTCTTTTCATGAGCGGGATGTTGATACTGAACATATCTAGAATTCCATCTACCTACGGGTGAACTATGATCGGTACAACGTTCAAATCCAACATGGGGTCAGAATTTCAGTTGCTGGTCGAGTGGTTTTGTTGACCGCCAATGACAGCTTATAGAAAAGGCTGCAAAAGAGCGTTTCAACGAGGGTGCCGCTCTGGTGATCAGAGCTCTTCTCAATGAAGTCGAAGCAGGCCATAAAAGCGTTGCGGAAACCCGCTCAGGTGTGTAGTGGTTTTCCCATCTCTTTTGGAAATTTAATGACCTTCTCGCAGAATCCGTGTCCATCGCGAATGTCGTAGTACGCCTTGCAGATGAAGAGAGGTTGAAGGACGGCCTTGTCCTTTCATCAAAAAAAGCATCCAATGCTGCTTATGTGAAAGATTACCTCGGGATGCTAGCGGCCGCCGATAACCCGACCCCCGCTGGACGTGCCTCATCCTTTGCATCCCTCGCAGCCTCAAAAGTATCGGTTGAATACGATATTATAAGCCGACGGCTGAGGCGCCGAGTGGTAGAATCCGTCGCCCAAGAGAAGCATGGACCAGAAGGTGTTCGTATCCTGCGACTTCTCTTGGACACTGGAAAGTTAGACGAAAAACAGGTAAAGAGCATTTATCTGATTTTGGAACAGCAAAATGACCAGTGGTTACCAGATATCGAAAACTGTCATGATGGCGCCAAAAGATGTCCGGCGGTTGCTGGCTGCGCTTGCCGCAGATTCCTTGATAAGTACTCAAGAAGTGCCTCGAACCGCAGACCGCAATCCCACGCGAACATTTTATCTCTGGTGATTTAATGTCCGTCTATGTTGGCGAACTCGTTCTCATGGTGATGGGGCGGTCTAGGCATGTTGACCTGGCCAAGACTTTTTCAGTGATCCTGGGTGGCCTACACAAAACTCTGTATAACATCGGTATGCGGAGACAAGCAGAGAAAGAGGTTCCGGAGGTGAAGGCGGTGTTGGAGAAACGCGAAAGGAGTGATGTACGTCAAGATGAGGGTTTGTTGTCAAGAATGGAGAGAGATATTCTGCGGGAATGGGAAAAGAAAGAAGAGAAACTGACGGTATTAGAGATGCGAGTGGAGGAGACTGTTTTTATTGTAAAAGACCTGTCTTCTGGTGGAATAGAGGATGACTGAATGATGAATGGGGATTGTTATGCGGTCGAACGGAACAAAGCTGGGTCTAGACAATGACGGTGCACGTGTGAGCATAACAACCGCCGAAGTTGAAAACTGATGAAACAAGGAGTTGTTTCGCGCTGCCATTCGGAGGTCCATCCATCAACACCGCCAGCAATATTTCCTTCGGTTAGCTTCAGTTCCTTTCTCTCTTTCTCTCCTCATCCTTCGTTCTCTTTCTTTCTTTAACTTTGGGACTCACCCTCCCTTTTCTCCCCACACAGCGCAAGCGCACGGCGTTGATCGTCTTTTTCACCACCTCCAAGTCTTTCGGTGCTTCAGTCACCTCTAGATCCCATTCCCATCCTCAACAATCTCTCTGGAAGAGCATATTCTACCTCACCACCCGGGTTTTGATTCATCATACACGCTGTAAGTTCCTCCAACGTTCGTCGTTACCGTCCACTTACGCTTCGTAGCTTTGATAACTCGCCAAGCAAAACACAATGGTTTCAAGAAAGCTAATGGGTGTCTGGGTTGCTCTGGACTTTCTCCTCCTCTCTTCTGGTGTAATCGCCATCGCACTCTCTATCGTTTGGCGAGCTCCAAATGTGCTCATGAACATGGTTCTGTCGTCTGCTGACCTCACTGGTAAGCCTTTCTACCCATTCCTCCCATACACACACCCTTAGCGACGACGTAGCCGGCATGATTCTTGGAATTGCCCTTCTTGTAACATTCGTCATCTCGATCGGTGCTATCGTCCAGCAAAACCATGTCACATTCGGTCTCGTACTCCTCAATTACGCCCTGTTGCTTGATGCAATTGGGATCGTCATTATTGGAACCTTCGTCTGGTTCTTCACCCTTCAAGAACGTGCCAACTTCCACCAGGTCTGGTTAGAAGCGGGTCGGGACCATCGGATCTTCGTTCAGGATAAAGTGCGTGCTCCTTTGGTTCCCCCCCTCAGAAACCCCTTAATTTGTGTTCAGTTCAAGTGCTGTGGATACTTCAACGGAACTGATTTGGCAGAGGTCGGAGGCAATTTCTGCCAAAGCCTCGATTTCATCGCTGCCCTCAACCCAAATGTGACCAGCAACTTTTGTGTTACTGAAGTAACTGGCTTCGCGGATATGACTCTCAATAATGTTTTCACGTGAGTTTTTCTGTATTCTGATCTGCACATCGCCCTTACAAGTCATTTTCCAGTACCGTATGTGATCACCTATCATCAGATACCAGGTTTTCAACTGACTGTTTATCAAGGTCTATGGCTTCATGGCCATTGTGCTTTGCTTGCTGCTTGCTTCGCTTTGTGTCATCAAGAAGGTAGTTGGTTATCTCCACATGCTTGGGACCTTGTTGACCTGGGGCCTTTACAGCGCCAAGAGGATGAACGATTCAAGAAAATCGACGCCAAACGGGGCGGTCGTGGGTTCGTCTAATCGTCGCCCCCGTTAGTTTTCTCTGGTTTGTTCACTCAAATCGTGTGTGGGATCAAATACCCGGAACACCGTCTCTAATGTACACACTCCCATCTTTCGCCGCCCAACGCCTTTGTGGATAATGAAGAGTTTTGTAGTTGGTTACTGATTATGTAATACTACCAAGACTTGAACGAAAGAATGAAGTGGAAATAAACATGAAGTGGTTTTCTCAACTCTTCATGTTCCAGTCCACTAGTCCTACCTGTCATACTCCATGCCAAGGGTGAAGAAAAGAAAGGCTCCCGTCACTCGCACTCTGGTCGCTGGTCCGACTTCCTCTGCATCATCATCAGGCCGTAATGTGATTCGACAGTTTCATGTTCACCTGAAACGTCGCACCCAGCTGCAACACAAACCACATCAGACCCCAGCTGATGTTGAGGAACTGTCAAAAATTGATCAGCGTATCCAAGAATTGGGGGGGCTGGAACGCTACCAGCAGATGTCGGCCCTCGGTCAGAGCACCGAACGCGGTGGTGGCAGCGAAAAAGTTTTCATCAAATGGTTGCAGGAACTTGAACCTCCCGAAAATAGAATTCAGAAACGGAGGTGAGAACGCACACGGCTGTAACAAACGCGGAATCGTTTTAATCGGCAGAAAGTTTAGGTTGCTCGAAGTTGGAGCACTCAAGCCTGACAACTACCAATCATGTTCGTCGTGGATTGAGACGACGCCCATTGACTTGCATTCCCGCCATCCTTCAATAGCGGAGCAAGATTTCTTTTTGTTGGATGCCGCACAACATCACGAGAAGTGGGACCTCATCAGTTTGAGCCTCGTTTTGAATTTCGTACCCGACCCCAGGGATCGTGGTGAGTAAAGCAGTAGTTGGTTCGAGGTGTCCCCTCTTCCCAACATTGACAAGTTGATTTTGGAATAGGTCGAATGCTAAAAATGGCCTATGATATGTTGGTTGTTGGTGGATATCTATTCCTTGCTGTAAGGGAAGTGTTTCTCCTCGTGACATCCATTCTGATTGTTACCTTCTCCAGCTGCCTCTTCCCTGTGTTATGAATTCGAGATATGTAGATTTTACATTTCTAGTGGACCTCATGCTTTCGCTGGGCTACCGCCAAATAAAGGATAAATGGAAGGCTGGGGGTAAAATGGCGTATTGGTTGTTCCAAAAGGATGCTTCGTCCAGGCCGAGTGAAGCAGTAGAGAGGTCCAGATTTACTAATAAAACTGTTTTGAGGAGTGGTAATCGTAATAATTTCAGTATCCTATTGACATAATTATTGTGTGCATTTCCACCGCGACCACCGCAGTTCTGAACAGCCCTTTCTTGACACTGACAGGACATGTTTTTCATCACCAATAACCCTGCCTCAGAGTCTGCAACGTTGAACCACAATGTCTGCCTACAATAATTTGGAAACCGACTCAGCTCGTGTCTTCGTTTCGTATTCTGCAGTACCAGACCATCCCGGACCTGGTTGGACACGATTTGTCTGTATCTCAGATACTCACTCTCGTGTATCTTACAAGATACCACCAGGCGATGTACTCTTGCACGCCGGAGATCTTAGTAGTTGGGGGTATCCTGATCAGCTCAGAAAGACTCTGAAATGGTTGAAAGAACTGCCCCATTCCGTCAAAATGTGAGTCGGTGGTGTTCCAGTTTGCTGCACCAACCTTGCTGACGGATTCAATGAAGTATCATCGCCGGGAATCACGATGTGAGTTTTGGCGTGTGGTCCCCATGATGACATGCTTCAGCTTGAATAACCTTTTTGCCATGGAAAAGTTATGTTTAGATGAGGACCTGCATCCTGAAGATCGCGCAGCTTTGGACGAGAGTCAGGTCAGTTGTCATTGCACAAATTGAATCGCGCGACGCCTGAAGTCTCACGTAGGTTCCGCCGGCCGCCGAGCTCTTGAAAGAACTTCGTCAAGAGGACATGGTGCAAAATCGCGTCTTCTACTTGCAAGACGATCCCTTCAGTTTTCTCTCAGCGTCGGGGAAGATATGGAAGGTGTACGGATCGCCGGTATGTCGCGGTGTTTTTCATCATGGATTTTTCGTCACGTCAAAGCCAGGTATCTAAATTGCATGCCAGAGGCGCATTCCAATATGTTGAACACAGTCAAGCTGAAGGTATGTTCGGAAATCGGACTGTGGGGAGTTGGGTATTGAAACGTTTGCGTAGCAATATACCAAAGAATTCCGGCAGACACTGAGATCCTTCTGACCCACACGCCACCTCGGAACACCTTGGATCGAACTTCCAAAGGCGTCGACGTTGGATGCAGGCGACTGGCGAGAAGACTGAGGGACCTTTCGGCTTGTAGGTTGCATGTGTTCGGGTGAGCCATTCAGCATGAAATGCGGTAACATAAAATAACGAATATGTTTAGACATATACATGAAGCATTCGGTGCTATGATGGTTGAGGAAAGCAAACGAGTCGCAGTGAATGCAGCGATTTCGCGGGCACCGTGTGCTGTGATCGTCGACTTGAAGGATGACATAATTAATTGTGTTAGCTAATCAATGAAATATAATATAATAAATCCAAGACGCGTCTGGATAGCGCTTTCTGTTCAACTGTCATCTCATCAGTCTATATGCTCGTCGAACTGAACAGGCCCCTTTTTAACGCTCGCATACAGCGCATACTTGAGGCTTGGAATGTTCGTAATCTCAATACGATTCTCAACTACCCCAGTCATTTCTCAATTCTCAACCATGTCTTTCAAATTTCTAGAACGCGAAGAATAACGATGATTACCAGTCGATAGCGGACGCGGATGCGCTCTTGATAATTGCCGGCGATCCAGCTGGGGAGGAAGAACAAACCCGGAAGGGTACTTGCCTTCAAGTCAGTACAGAAATTTGCTTTTTTTGGGTTGCCACCTTCATGATGTGGAGTTCTCATTGACGTGTAAACGAACCATACAGCAATGGCTTCTAGGATATGAATTTCCTTCCACCCTCTTTTTGATTGAACGAAGTAAAATCACCATTCTATGTTCGGCGTCCAAAGGTGTGGCAAAGCTGTTCGCTGTTCGCAGAACGTGTGACTCATCCCCAATCAATAGCGAAGATCCTGGCTCAAATCGAGGGTTCCAAATCCACCATACCGGTAGAGATCCTTGCCCAAGCCAAAGGCAAAGATTCTGCCAACAACGCGCTACCAACGTTTCTAGAACTCTACACCTCGAAGGAACGTGTCGGAGCATTAATCAATGAAAAGTGCACAGGCAAATTAGTTTCGGACTGGGAAAAACTTGTCTCCGCTGCGAGTCAAAAGCCGGAATTAGTTGATATGGCGCCGGCGGTCTCGGCTTTCATGGCAGCGAAGGACGCAGAAGAACTGGCGAGTATTTACCCTCTATTTTGGCCGTTTATTGACATTGTATTCTTCAGAAAGCCACCCAGGTCGCTGCGCATATCACTTCGACACTCTTGAAATTCCATGTTGCACCAAAACTGGAGTCAATTCTTGACAAAGAGGCCAAAATCACGCATGACACGTTCGCAGCTCAGATAGAAGCAAAACTTGGTTCAGGCGATGGTGAGGGTAAAGGTCCTGATATGAAAGTGTGGAGCAAAGGGAAGGGTCTCACCGAAGTAAGCGTTCATTTTTCACTTTGTAGGATTTCACCAATGGTTTTTTTTTGCGTATAGTTGGATTGGCAACTCGTTGAATTCTGCTACCCCCCAATCATCATGTCGCGAGCGAGTAAAACTGGTTACCGACTCAGATACACGGCGGAATCTACCGACGACCTCATTGCGCACAAGGGCGTGTTGATTGTTGCGTTTGGCCTTCGGTACAAGTCATATTGCGCCAATATAGGCCGGACCTTCATCGTGGATCCGAACCCAGTTCGTGGAAATCTCCTCGCGCAAGAAATGAATCTGATCAAGGCTGCGTGTAGGAACAAGAGGAGCAATATAACCTTCTGCTTTCCTTACAGGCTGAATTACTCACATACATCCGTGCTGGAGTCACTGCTCGTGACGCCTATCAGCATGCACTATCCTACGTCAAAACCAAAAAGCCGGAGCTGGAGAACAAGTTTGTCAAAAATATCGGGTTTGGGGTGGGTTGACTCCTGACTGAGTGACTTTGGTCTTTCCTGTGTTGATGTCGACGACAGATGGGAATGGAATTCCAAGATGCGGCTTATCTTCTATCACCAAAGAACGGGCGCGCCTTGCAGGACACGATGATCATCAACCTCTCATTGGGCTTCGCAGAATTGAAGGATAGCAGTGGCCAACCGTGAGTAGCTATTGGAGTCAAATGACTGTCGACCTGATCGCGTCGTTGGCCCAGATACTCCCTTTACTTGGTGGACAGCGTCAAGGTTGAATCAGATAAATCTGTCCTTCTCACAGAAGGCTTCAAGTCTTCCAAGGACACTATGTTCTTCCTGAACCCAGAGAGCGAAGAAGAGAAACCCGCAAAGCACGAGAAGAAAGCTTCGGTGATCCCTCGCTCCAATGGCACCCCAGCCAAAGCTAAAACGGTTGTTGCTGGGAAGGTTTTACGAAATAACACCCGTAGAGCTGCCCAGGACGAGGTACATCTGACGGCCGCTGCGAAGCTGCAAGATCACCAGCGCGAACTCCATGAGAGAATACAAGAGGAAGGTCTTGCGAAGTACTCAGAAGACGGGGGAGGCACGGGTGGAAAGGAAGGCAAAGGTTGGAAAAAGTTCCAGAGCTATAAAGGCGAAGGGGCCTTGCCATCGGATGTTGACCGTTTACGGGTGAGTGATTTAATGACCATATCTGCAAGTTATAAACATTGTCCTCAATCCCTCTGCTAGATATTGGTCGATCGCAAAGCTCAAACAGTAATCCTACCAATGCACGGTTTCGCGGTACCCTTCCACATCAATACCATCAAGAACGTGAGCAAGAATGACGAGGGCGAATATACCTATTTGCGGGTGAACTTTCAGACACCTGGGCAATTGGCAGGGAAGAAGGAGGATACGGTTCGTCTACCAACTTTTCTAAAGGGTCTGTTTTGACAGCTGCGATGTGCCATAGCCCTTCGAGGATCCAGACGCGACATTTATTCGTTCAGTTTCATATCGCTCTCCCGACAGTCATCGCTTCGACAATATCTGCAAGCAGGTGACGGAGTTGAAGAAAGAAGCGAACAAACGAGAACAACAGAAGAAAGAAATGGCTGATGTTATTGAACAAGGAACACTGATTGAGCTCAAAGGCCGCCGACCAGCGAAGATGTCAGAGGCGTTTGTTCGCCCTGCATTGGACGGGAAACGATTGCCTGGGGAAGTGGAGATTCATCAAAATGGCTTGCGTTACCAATCGCCACTTGGCTCACAAAAAATCGGTTAGTATCTCCCCCACAATTGAAAGCCGACGAATGGTCGTTTATCCACATATCCCCAGATGTTCTGTTCAGCAACGTCAAACATTTGTTTTTCCAGCCTTGCGATCACGAACTGTTGGTCATCGTTCACCTCCACCTCAAATCTCCTATCATGATTGGCAAAAAGAAGGCATTCGTAAGGACATCCTCTCGATCGGTTTACCGTCACTCATGTCACTTGACAGGACGTCCAATTCTTCCGAGAAGCCACCGACGTCCAATTCGACGAGACAGGGAATCGAAAACGCAAACATCGTTATGGAGACGAAGACGAAATCGAGATGGAACAACAAGAGCGAAAGCGACGCGCCATGTTGAACAAGGAGATTAAGGCCTTCGCCGAGAAGATTGCCGAAGCGGCGTCGGCGTCGGTAGGTTCCTTCATTCGTTATTCTGTCTCTGTGTTGACAGTGACTGGTCTCGTAGAATGGAGATACGCTCGAGCTGGACATACCCTTCAGAGAACTGTCTTTCGAGGGGGTACCGTTCCGAACGAGCGTTCGCCTTCAGCCAACAACGGAATGTCTTGTTCACCTCACAGACCCGCCGTTCCTTGTCGTGACCCTCGCGGACATCGAGATTGCGTCGTTGGAACGTGTGCAGTACAGCTTGAAGCAGTTTGATCTCGTTCTCATCTTCAAGGATTATACCAAGTCACCTATGCATATCAACTCTATCCAAAGCTCACAGATGGATGATGTCAAGAATTGGTTGGAGTCAGTATTTTAGTCCCCAATGTTGCTGTATTGCTATGATACTGACGATCCGACAGCTCAGTCGATATACCAATGAGCGAAGGACCCGTCAATTTGAATTGGGGTCCCATTATGAAACATATCAACGAGAGCCCGCATGAGTTCTTCCAGCAAGGTGGTTGGAGTTTCCTCGGTGGTCCAGGGGGTGCAGAGGTAATACGCGAATCTACTTTGTCTCGTTTCTATTGCTCAAAAATCTTCATTTCACAGAGCGAACATTCAGAAGGATCAGATTCCGAGTCGGAATTTGAGGCTGAGCCCGAAGATTTTGTCGAGGAGGACAGCAGTGATGACGCTAGCGACTTTGGCGACTCGGATGGTGGAGGAAGTGATGAGAGCGGAAGTGACTTTGGAGATGGAAGCGAAAGTGACGAAGGTACGTACATCCTCATCCTTGTGTCCCCCTCTTGTTCCTCATTCGACTTCTTTGACGTGCTAGGCGATGATTGGGACGAGCTCGAAAGGAAGGCCGCTAAATGTATGTATGCTTCCGTCGACATCTGGAACATGTTGTTGATATCCTTCCCAGCCGACCTCAAACGCGCAGAAGGAGGGAAGAAAGGGCGTGATTCTGATGACTCCGACGATGAACGACCCAAGAAAAAGTCTACAAAAGCCCCAGCGAAGACGAATGGAAAATCACAAGGCAAGGGGAAACGATAAGAGCGTGTGGTGGCAGCGAGTCGACTTGTGGACCTTGAGTTTGAATCTGCTTGCTTTTTTTTTTTTGCTTCTGGAGCTCGACGCGAGATCTATCTACCAGTAAGTTTGTAGGCTATCTTCGCCAAAATACATACACTTCGGCGTTGTTAAATGTTATTATGGAGGCCTAAGCGTTCTCACACCGTCACCTCAGAGAACAAGATTTACTCTCAAATGTCTCGATCGGTGGCCAAACCTGGACACAATCTTCGGCCCGCTGGGGGGAGATGCCACCGATGACGAACCAAATAATCAAACGTCCATGCAACGACCTTCAATTTCGATTCCGGCCAGGATTTCGATCGAAAGTATCGAAGTGCACTTTGGAATTAGGTTAAAAAACTCTACATAGAAAAGGATAAATGATGACATGGCGTCCATGGTTGAGTGAAACTATGGGTATATCTATCTCAAGGCAAGGGCTCAAATTGACAACTCAGGCTAGAGGGTCGAAATCTCCCCAATCACTCTGTGAAGGCTTTTGGGAACTGTTATTCCATGACGTGTTCGCTTTTGTGGGTGCTAACAAGCCTCCCATTGCGGGCGGGGGAGGTCTCGAGGCTGGAAGGATCGATGACGATTGGGACACCAGTGGCGGCATGTTGTAATTTGGCGGAGGGAGGGAGTGAGGCGGGGATGGGAACAACGAAGGGGCTTGCGGGGCTAAGTGTGATATGTTATAATTTGGCTTAGGGGCTTGGGGGGTGGTGGTGGTTGGGAAGTTAAATGTTTGCTTTTGCGCCTGTAATACAGGTGTTGTCAGAGAATTAAGAGCCTGACGCGGGCCTTGACTTGGCATGTTCGTGGTGGTGGCCGTAGGAGAGTTGTAATGTTGAGGTTGGAATGGTGGTGGGGAGATGGGAAGGGGGGTGACGGATAAGGACTGAGATGAATTATGTGTGAAGGAGCGGCGCTCTCGGGGGGCGGTCACCGTGTTCAAGGATGAGCCAGCCCCCAATCGGGACGGCCGTGCCTGCGACACATTGATTTGACTTTGGTAAGACAATGTAGGTGACTGGGCTTGGGCAGCTAAAGTAGTTGGAGCAATCGCCGGACTCTGTAGAGGAGGCGTGGTCGCCTGATTCTCATGAGACGCCGTCGAGAAAAGACGAGTGCAAGGGAACCTACGTTGTTGTTGAAGATACTTCCCCAAATGTCATCGTCCCAGTCCTTGTTCTTGTCCATGGCTGTATCTGCTTTTACGCTTCCCTGAGCGCCTCCGACGAGGCTTTCGAAATCCACGGTTCCAGAGAAACTCTGGGCACCCCCTTGATTGTTAGCAGCCATTGCGGATCGATCTTCAATCCGTTGTGAATCCCGGAGAAATTGGTCATGCTCCTTTTCCACCCGGTCTCCTAGCTTTTTGATCACCGCCATAAATCTCTTGAACTGTTCCAAGTTAAGTACTTCACCACCGATGAGCGTGCTTGCAAGAGGATGCAAAGAAGACGGACTAACGGGGCCCCATTGATAACGACCATAATTGTGGAAGTACAAGTGTTGCAACAGCCTCTCGGTCAACTTTGAAACCCATAGCTTCCTGAACCGAAAGGGTAGCCATCTGATAGGTAGTGTGAGAGAGGGGCATGGACCAAAAACAAAGGGGCCTACCATCACCGCAGGTTCTTTCGTTCGGATCTTTGATAGCAAAGGGACTAGCTTCTGCGTCAAGCTCGACTGGAGGTACATTCAGCGAGATGGATATAGCAAGACACCAATGAGATACCGACCTGGTCGAGGGTTTGTATCATGGGCAGGAAAGTCATCAAGGCCGCTACCTTGACGCTAAGTATTCGCGTTTTCGTAAAAAGAAGCTGCAAAGGGGGTTATGTATGTATAGCTCATCACGATCAAGTTAAACGACGGACTGCAAGTCTCGGGAAGAGTACACCCTGCACCTCCGCATAGTCGATAGTCTCACACAAACTTGGTATCACCTTGAGAGCTTGCTCTTGGACCTGCTCGGGATAAGTGATTATGGTGATTGGGGAGAGATTGAACACTTACAGCCACATGCTCTGACTCTAGCGCGTTATACACCAGCGGCAAGACCTCTGCCAGAATTGATCTCACTGAGATGCTTCAGTTGAGGACGAAAGACACATACGCTCTCGAAAAACAACTTTTTCTGTCTTTTCTTGCAACATAGAGAGATTGTCGAGGAGCGTCAACATATTTTGAGGCGGCTCCTTGATGACGAATAACGGCTTGAGACTCGGAAGAACAAGGTTCGCAAATTGCGCAGCGGAGAGGGAAGTCGATATTGAGAAGACGTTTGGCAATATATACGGTAGCAAGTGGATATCCTTCATCTGAGAAACTGTCAGCGCTGGCCAGAGTAATTCAAGCATATTTTACCTCTTCCAGGAGTGAGGGGAGGATCTTCCGTGTGCGAAGCCCTTCAGAGAACTTGCTCAGGACACCGGCCAACCCTTTCATGAAGGAGATCTTCTCTTCTCTGGTTTTCGTGGTGAAATTCGACCGATCCAGGAAATTCAAGGTTGAAATTGGAAGAGAAGAGAAAAAAGGGTGAGCGGGCAACGTCGACGGCGTCGGTCGACCAGCTGCATGTCTCGTGACGAGAGAGCGAAGAAGGGCTTGAATTTACAGTCAACAGACGGAAACCTAGACGATCTTAAAGTATGATCCACTCACCCTGTAGGTCACCGTCCAGTCTGTCAAGTCCAGGGATCGGCTTTCCGGCGTTGTCGCGCAAGGCGCCCAAGCTGCCGTGGGTTGTGAATGGAGGGACGCCTTTACTGTGGACGGCGTATATCAAGCACCCAAGTGAGTACATATCGGACGCTGTTTGCAGAGATTCGTCAAGCGCATATTCCGGAGCTGAGAGGGGATCCAGTTTAGATAACGTCGTGCCATCATTGACTTCGAAGGCTCCTCACCCATATAATCAAATGACCGCTGGATGTATGCTGGTGCACGGCCGTCAAATGTAGGGAACTCCCATCGGGTAGGCGCGCCACCTTGGCCAAGGAGCGGTATGGTCAAGCCTAAACCGGATATTTTCCAGTCTCCCTGAACCAACATTCAATTGAGGCCCGCGGAGTCAAAGCCTGTAGAGTCTTACAGAGCCGTTGATGATGATGCTTTCCGGACATATGTTAGAATGTACCAATTGTGCCGAGGAGTGGAGGAAGGAAAGCCCTTTTGAGAGTTGAAGGATGCCCTTTTGAATCTAGACATCGGGACCTTCAGTGGTGGGATCTTACTCGCTCCCACATACATATACCGACATACCTCTATCTCGTCCAGCTCTACAATTGGTATTGATCTCGCAGATTTGGGAATGGCCAAGTCGAGGGACGAGAGTATCGGCTCCGTCACGAAGACAAGTTCGCTGCGCGTTTCCTCTAAGGGCTCGACCATTTCTGGGGTGCTGATGAGCTGCATTATCAAGGTGCGGTCGAAGAGGCTTACCGAGAATTGACGGATGCCGAAGTCGTCCGAGTGCGGAAGCCTGCGTGATTTCTGTTTGAGAAGACGAAATTGTTGGAATCTGATTTCAATCACACCTCGGCTTTCAATACTTCAAGAGTTCTGTCTTTGGATAATTGGGGTAGCCTCTCCATTTCAGGGCCTCGTTTATCAAATGTCCAGATAGAGGCACGCTTGTTGGTGACCTTGTGTGTTGCAGATTGGACGCGCCAAAGACCGACGTGTATTGAAGGCTGCGATATTGCTGTTTGGTTTGAAGAGAAACCACCCGGACCAGGAGTTGAAGATCTACTGCCATTAGCTGATGTTCCTACATTATATGACTGGCTTATCGCTGAGCGAGAAAAGAATGAAGTTGCAGCTGCGAGCATCGCCGTCGAGCTTGAGAGGTCAATTGGGTGAGCAATGAGATGGAATTGCCCATTTTGGTAAGAGTATGATTACCTAATAAGCACCACTTAAATCCGTGTCCGATCATTCAAGTTGTTCCCCATCCCCACCAACTTCATTCTCTTCGAAATGCGTCCCACTACACGATGCTTACAGGCATTGGAGCACTTGTCTCATAGGTCTAATAGTACCAGCTTCATTGGTCTTGGGCGTATGGGACGCGAGATGGCTCTCAACCTCTTCTCCAAGCAATACGCGGTGGCGAGCAATGCTCAGTTCATTGTGTGTGATGCCCTTCCCGAAAGTAGCCAGTCTTTCTGTGACTCTTTCCTGGCCAAATTTCCAGGGGCGAAACTGTCGGTCGTCAAGACGCCTGAAGAGTGAGCATTAACTTGTTATTTTCAGTGCCCCTAGATCCGACCGTTCGTCCTAGGGCTGCAATGGCCTCGCAGACAGTAATAACTATGCTACCCTCCTCACCTCAAGTGCAATCCGTATACTCTGGGGGAATCATCCCGGCTCTTAAGAGTATGTCGAGTGCTGAGGCACAGAACACCATATGCATCGATTCGACCACTTTGGACGTGTCGGTCGCGCGTCGCGTGGCTGAGGATGTGATTGGCCGTGGTGCTCAGATGGTGGACGCGCCAGTGTCGGGAGGTAATGTTGATTACCCTTAGCCCATTTACGTTGAGCTCAAATCAATGCTTAGGCGTCGTCGGTGCGCAAGCCGGCACACTGTCCTTCCTCGTCGGGGGCTCAAAAGGGGCATACGCAGTTTCGCATCCTACCCTGGCTCTGATGGGACAAAGAATCATACACTGCGGGCCATCCGGTGCGGGGCTCGGTGCCAAGATATGCAATAATGTCAGCAAGTTCACTTTCAACCGCAATGGCAGTTCGTGATTGTTGACACCCGCGACGCGTTTTCAGCTTGTGTTGGGTGTGCAACAGATCGTTGTTGCCGAAGCCATGCTTCTGGGTGGGAGATTAGGTCTTGATCCTGCTGTTTTAGCCGGTGTGATCAACAGCAGTACCGGTGGCTGTTGGGCATCTTCGGTGAACAATCCGGTACCGTCGGCGTTACCTGATAAGTCTCCCCCTTGTGAGCGTAACTACGAGGGAGGTTTTGCAACACCCCTTATGTTGAAGGTCAGGGATACTCTTGTCTGGGCTATCGACTCGTTTCGATCACTAAAGGCATATTTAGGATATGGGTCTCGCAACTGCGATTGGAAAAGAAACCGGAAGCCCTTTGCCACTGGGAGAAGCGGCTGAGAGCATATATTCCGATGCCCTGACTCATAGTCCGGGACTGGGGAAGAAAGATTTTTCATCCGTCTACCAACACTTGGAGATGATAGCACATTCCGGAACTAATTGATCAGAAAGAGATACCTTTCCGTCCCAAGTGAGATACCTGAAGATTGAGATTGAGATGACATTACCTCACATCCATCACCGCCGAAATTCAAGGTGCAGAGTGCATCGGCGGTAAATCCAATGAAGCGAAATAAAGATTGGATGAGATCGGAGAGTTCGCAATTTGCAACATAACCAAATTTGGAATTTGGAATAGGGTGTCTTACGTAAGTAAATAGTTTAAGCAGGTTGCCTCCACAACCACTTTCTCTCGTTCTCCCCCTCCACTTTCCCTTCTTTTCCTCAAGCCATGTCCGACGGTACAAAGAAACCATCCGTCGCGATCTTTGGTAAGAACCTGTACTTATCTTGCTCATCATCGCATTCACCTCTTTGTGACTTTAGGTGGCCTCAATACGTGCTCGAGAGCACTCGCCGCCTTACTTGTCCCAGTAGACGGAGAGGCCTTGGTTTCGGTAACTCTCTTTCAAAATCCTGCACAAGGCGTTATCTTATGTCTTTCAGCACATGCGCATCGTGGATAAATTCTCTGTTGCCCCACCTACTACGTGAGCATCCCTCATTCACTTCCACCAACGACACTGCTGATCAAACCCATCGTGTATATCAGTTATATAGGTGCAGAGTTTCCAAAGGTTCTAGCCAGACCAGAGGTCGAATACCGCCAGGCCAACTTGACCGTTCCCGGTTTGTATCTTCAACAATCCTTCCCCCAACCCCATCTTCTTACCACTTGTTAAACTTGTTGTTAGCAACCGTCACGGCCATGTTTGATCCTCCTGAAGGCCAACCACCATACGACTTTATCTTCGATTTCACTGGCGAGGTCCGCCATGACCGGACTGAGATGGTACCCTCCTCACCCTCCACTTTTTTTCGCACCCAAACTCACCTTTTCATGTAGATCCAAATTAACACGACGTGTAATATTGCACGATCCATTGGGCTTGAAGCCGCGAAACGCAAAGTCAAGGCATATGTTCGAATCCAGCATCCCTTCTACGCGACTTCCAGCAAAAGCGCGCAAGAAGAGAAAGAGGATATCAAACCCGCAGGTACCCTTGGTACCTGGTGGCATGAGACCCTTCGAATTCTGGCCGCTATTGAAGAGTACGGATCCTGTTATCAATTTTTGGCCGTAATCATCTAAATTTTTCATCTAGCCTCAATCTCGTTATTCTCCGGATAGGTTTTGCATATGGACCCTACACTGAATACGGAACCAGTAAGTTTGTGATTGCTGGGTCTTGTGAACCTTTATCCGACCACGTTTTTGACAGTAACTTCCGCCATTACTGTGGGTTCCGTGTACGGGTACCTCAAGAGGCCTATGAAATCATTGTCAGGCTTCGTCTTCTGACTCCGTTTCTAACGCTAAGATCCGATTGGGTTTCAGATGGTCGCCAGGCAAGAACCCAACACATACAGTTCATATCGACGACGTGGCCGGAGCCGCGTGGGCATGTGCTCAATGGATGGCGCCACTTGGCCGGATCGCTGCCGATAAAGCTGCTGGTGAAGAGATAACCTTTCACAATGAAAAGAGTAAAGTGAAAGGGGTTGAGGGCATGGCCCCGCATAATCAAAGATTGGTGGCTCCTCTCTTTAATCTGGTACGCGCTGTCAACATGGCAACTATCTCACTCGTTTACTCAAACTTTTCGTGGGGAGGTGGACGACTCGAACAGCACGTTATTGAGCGTAGGGCAGGTCATCACCTCTTTTTTTGGGACAACTTTTGAGTTCTTCAAGCTTGTTGAAAGCACCATGTTGAAGGTTTGTCGCCAGCGAACGTCAAGTTGTCGAGGTATCTCATTCTTGTTTGCAGCTCATGGACGACTCGGTTGAGGATATCAACGAACATCACGTTGGTGGTTGGACAGAAATGATTCTACAATCGAATCCACCCGTCCCCAACACACCACTATCTGCTTACATGGACAAGTACGCGCTGGAGAAGCACGTTGTTGCTTTCAGCAACGCGAAGATAAAAAGCGTCATTGGTTACCAACTGAAACGTCCGGAACTCAATCACGAAACGGTGAAAGATGTGGTCGACAAATGGAAGGAGGAGGGAATCTGGCCAAACCTTGAATGAGGTGTAATAATGTAACCATCTTGTTTTGCGAGACTGACTCTGTTATTCCTTTTGCTAACACATTCCTTTCGTATATTATACCTGTGCTTTCTCATGCTAATACACTTTGTACCGAACTAGAGGAGAGATTACTGAGACAGCCGGTTGAGCCGGTGTGGGCTGGTGTGGGTTTCCCTGGGAGCGTGATCAGTGTTGCCGTTTGACAAACCCAGACCTGCCAGGAACATATGAGCTGTGCCCCTGCACCGTTCCGCACATCATCAGTGCGCTCAGTCTCAGTCAGCATGAGATCAATTTACGTGGCTTATTCCACTCGCTTTGCTTCATAAGAAAAAGGTGAGAAAGTCACGATTCTTTTCCCGCAACCCACACTTCCGACATTTCCGATTTCCCAATTGCCTCCATCTCGACCTATAAAATCCATTGTGAATGTCAACTGCAGTGGACACCTCTGAATACGAACTTTTACCGACTGCACAACCAAAAGAAGGCGAGACAATGAACCCTCGGCAGGTGAAATCTGAATTCCGCAATGGCGACTTCATTGCGCAAATCGGAGCATGGGTGTGTTGTTTCTTTTATAATCGAGAGCAAGGAACTCATATAATTCTTCCAATGACCTGTTATTTAGACGGCTGGTCTTGTACGTCGCAGCTGACTGGTTTCCTCGTTTGCACGAGGACGGTCTTGCTAATGTCTTGCTAAATACCAGTTCACGCTCCTTGTAACATGGTATAAGATGCTCTCCCAAGAACCTTCGACAATGGGTTGGTTCGCGTTCCACCCAACACTTCAGACACTCGCCCTGGCGTTCGTGCTGTATGGTGCGCATGTCCCTCCCCCGTGGCCTCTCAGGCATCTCACGATGACGGTCTCATTCGTATCCTATTCAAGGTGTTCTCACCCTCCAACCGACTTCCCAGCCAAAAACTAAAGCCGCCGGTCTCTTGCGCCATCAAGTTGCCCTCCTCTTCCTTGCTATCCCAAGTCTCCTCTTCGCATCATTTGCGGTCTGGCAGAACAAGGAATTAAAAGGTTATGATCATCTCGTATCATGGCATGGGGTACGGACAATCACATTCATTAACACTCCGTAATGCTTACCTCTATCTCACGTCCAACTTCTAGACACTCGGCAGCATTTGTGTGTTGTGGGTTTTGGCTCAGATGGGTGTCGGGGCTGCAAGTGTATGGGGCGACGGAGTAGCTTTCGGTGGTGGCGCCAAAGCCAAAGCGGTTTGGAAGTACCACAGGTGCGCTATACCGTCTTCCCTGTAGTCGGTTTACTCAACGAGAGGCATACCACAGAGCCTCAGGTTATGCTCTTTTCTTGACATTCCTGTTCACCATCTATTTGGGAGGAGCTTGGTCGAATTGGGCCAACAATATGATTGGGAGAACACCCAGGTTTATTGCCTTCACGGTCTCCCCTTTGCTCATCGGTGCATCGGTGTTTACACGCATTCGGTGAGTCGTGACCTTCCCCAATCTGACAAAGTCTCAACCCCCTTGTTCAACAGGTTCTCGAAAATGAAGTTTTTCTAGATCATCCCACTGTCTTGTTACTGTTTCGTAATGGCATTTAGAATAATCACTACTGCTTTTGTTCTCTTACGGTGTGCCCTCTTGCATCACGACACAACATCCGCGAGGAACCCAGGCAAGAATCTCTTTAAGCGCTCCTCCGTTGCCGTCCACAGTGTCGTCTGACGTTCGTCTCGGACATCTTCGGCATCGCCTTGAGGGGGAGGAACCAAAACACCTGCAGCACACATCACCAAGATTACATTTTTCAGTGATTCCGGCACCGCTTCGGACTGAAGAAAAACGATCAGCTCTCATTCCGAAGCGAAGCACGGACTGGATTGAAACACTTACCAGTTGTCCACCTTTCTCAACATTCATCAGACGGTCCAGCAGATCAAGAATTTGTATCCATAAGATACGGAAATCCGTTTTAGCTTCACTTTCCCTCAATTCTAAATGCATGAACACCTTGCAAAGAAGTGCAGACCCTCTGAGGCGGGTCTCCGGCATTCCTAGTGGATCTCGTTTGAACACCTGCGGTTTCAGAAGATCGTCGAGAAGAGGGAAGATCACGCGGTTGAAGATGTCTTCGATGTGGCTGTGATCAGCGCTGTCGAGCACGATGGACGGTCCAAGAAGGATTCTTTGCAGCTGACTGATGGCAGAATGACGGACGTCGCGTGCTGCATTCGCTGATTGGCGGCCGAGAGAAGAAAGAAGGGGGAGACAAAGTTGCCGCCATGCTGCAAGTCGTGATTAGACATAGTGTCAGGGCTTATGAATGTTCGCAACAGTTGCTCACCTTGGCCTTGCTTCGTTGAAGCAGAAGTTGCAAGAGATGGTAGAGATCGTGTCAGATTCGCAAGCAAGTCGACTGCCTTCTTCCCTCTGTCAATCGCAGGTGAACTAGCACCATCGTCAGTGAACAAAATCAAAGAACTGGGAGGAACAATAAAGAACCCACTTTGCCGCTGTCAACGGGTCTGCCTGGTTACCCTTCGCCTGCTGTGTCTCGGCCAACAGACTGGCGTTGGTCGCAAACTCATCCAATAGTGACACCAAACCTGGGAAATTATCAACCGTCACCAGCTGGTTTGGGCCTTCCGAAGCTAAAGCAGAAACCAAATCGAATGATAACCGCCCCGCTTCGGGATGAGCTATCGTGCAACGAATCAGCGCAAAGACCAAGCTCCACTCCGTTTGCGAGCTATTGAGGAAACTTAAACGACAATCCCAAGAAGTCAGGCAGTTGGCTTACTTGATAATTTCTCGATGTTTCTGGACAATCATCACAACGCCAGCAACCACCTGCTCAGCGACGGCATTCGAGATCGATGGGGGGAGGCCGGCAAGAAGGTCGAAAGACAAGTATATCTGATCGCGAAGCGCGGGCTGGACAAAATATTGTCAAGCTGCGCGTTGAAAACTGACGCTGTGATAACCCTACCTTTTTCGCTAACAATAAGCACAACCGAAGCAGACTAACAACCGCTCTTTCTATCAAGAGAATGCTGTATTGCGTCGAGCTGGAGAGCAAGGCTGAAAGATGCTCGAATGCAATTGGCCTATAGAAGAGTTGAGAAAAGGATTCGTCACATGGATCGTAATTTCGTACCATAGCTCCTCAATATATTGTGGTGATTGACAAGAAATGCTGGTCATGGTTTCGAGCAAAAATATGGAGGCGGGGTCATACGGCAACGAGTATGCAGGTTGGCCGTTTTCGTCAGGTTGTCCATTGTCGTCCGATTCCTGACGTAGTTTCGCTACTGTCCGTTCATGTGCCAAAGCTTCAAGTGCCCTGACAGCAGCAACCATCGGTTCCAGGTCCAACTGCCTACATTTGTATGTGAACGTCCGATAGGAACGAAGGGAAAAGCGGAGCTTACATGATCTGGCTATACAGCTCATCGAGCCGGCAGGAAGTAATGCAGTCCACAGTGCAGAGAGTGTTTTCGACCTCGGAATGAGTCGCTGTCGGCATCATCGTTTCCGAACTCGCGCTATACGGTGTCATGAGGTATGATGAGAGGGCAGAAAGAAGACCACCATCCGTCCGATTGGCTGGTCTTGGGGGTTGCCTGCTCCGAAGAGGGATCATCGAGACACCTGCCAAGAAATCCTCCATCTGAAGCATCCTGGTGGGAAGCAAGGAGTGCAAGAATAGGTTTTGGAACATATCAAAGATCTGGGAGATACTGTTAGACATGGAAATCCTGCGACAGGTTGAAACATGCGAACCTGGACCCAACCTTCCCGTAAAGCATTACCATTCCCGTTCACGATATTGAACAAAACAACAGCAGCAAGTTGCCCCTTGAAATTGGTTCCAAATTTGACAGAGAGATTCGAGACAGTGACTGATTGGCCTTCTACATCGACGACTGGATAGTTCGGAACATGCGATGACGGCGATCCGGAGAGGAGGGACGTCGCTTGAGAGAGAGACACGACCACGAAATCAAAGACGTCCGGCAAGTTAAAGCGCCCAGCAAGCGTCGCGCATTGGCGGAAACCTGCAATGGCGCGTTGAATGATGTAGTCGTCCTCAAAACTGATAAAAGCGTGGGATATCGCGGAAATGACGGGTTTCCAAACCAATTTGAATATTTCGATATCGAAAACGTCGGTGTTGCACATCGTCAAGTGACCTATTCGGGGAGTTCAGGTGAGATAGTGACCCTCCCGTGTCCTGGGTTGGTAGTCACCTGTTTGGCGCGAACGGGCGAGAAGCTCTTTCCACGCGTACTCAAAGCCCAATTGGCCTGTGTGTTCTTCTGGCATTATGAGCTCCCGTTTACGAATAGACTCGTATATATTTTGCTTTCCCCACTAATTCAGCAAATGAACTCGAAGAAACAAGCAGAAAGCTCACCAGGAACTCCGGAGAGAAGTCTGTACCATCATTGACCTGCCTTAGGTTTCTTCGGTAGTCGTCGAGGGCCATTCGTGACTAAACATCGGGTTGTCATCTCACCAACGTTTGCCCTCAATCATCAGTGGGCTTACCCGAACTTGGGGATTGTGAAGGTCTGTATTGAGCATGATGATGGAATACGCCAAAACATAAACGGCGTCCTCGCTCTTGATTTCAGCTGGCGAGAATGAAGAATATTAGGTGTGTGTCTAAAAAACTTCGGGGTGTGACACGAACGAGGGCCCGACGCAAAGTATTTCGAGGCAAAAACCTCAGTTATCCGAGCAATTTGCTGCGACTCCCCAGGTAACCGGAAGGTCTCCAGTAGTTCGCGCATAGCATCAGCCATCGATTTCTACTCGATTGTTAGAACGTTGCTATGACGTGACCATGAATGGGTGGACTCACACCCTCGAATTCGAACAGCCCAATGAACTCTTTCAGAACTTCTTGATTGTCTGGCCTGGAGATGAAATCGCCGAGTAGCCGTTTGTCAAGCCTGGTGCTCCCCTTCAAAAACCTTGCTAAGCTCAGTTCCTTTGACACTTCCGGAGACAGGTCTGCGTAAATCAGGCCATTTTCTTCAAGGAAAGACAGGCCCGTTTTGGGCTTCGCATTGAATCTTGCCGCGCCAGTTAGCACGAGTTGTTTCCGCGACTTTGTCTGAATCAGTGACTCTGGCGAAGGGAATTCCTGGGAGGCAAAGGTTATGAATAGGCTTCTTCAGGAGGCTTCCAGAGTCTTACTGATGGCCAAGGTTCTTGTGACTGAATTTTATGAGATTTCAATGAGGCGAATAGGACTAAAAGCACCCACCCCGTTCGCACGAGCAGCCATGTCGTTGACAAAGGCCAACAGAAGGTCCAGGGATAGGTATTGCGCATTTCGTTGCTGGGCCTCAGCAAGTCCATGATATGCGGATGGGTATACAGCCTAAAGATATTTCATTCATTCCTCTCGACCGCGCAAAAAGTGCTAAGCCGTCCCCTCACCTTTGTCAAGAAATCCACCAACCTCTCAAAGATATTCTCGCAATTGATGTCACAATCATAGTTCACGTAGAGGTCAACCATAAAACTTGAGTGACGGGCAATTTGGGTCAAGGTCTCGAGAATCAAGTCACGCGTCTGCCCTCGAGCTGGTGCGACGAGCACGCGTGCAGCAGGTGATGGGCCGTCTTGTGCGCTTTGTTTCTCATCTTCGGCAAGGGGTTTCGCAGGTGATGCTGGCCTGCCAGTTTCAGACGCCTTCTTTACGAGTTGAACAGCGCCATGGCCAGCCTTGTCGTCGCGTCCAGCAGACAAAGCAAGCCTGTCCATGGTAAAAGCCAAGAAGAGTTCCTGCTGCAGCTTCAAATGCTTCCTCATAGTGTCAAATATGGTCGTGATAGTACGAAGCGATGCATGAAGCACCGAAGGGTTTTCCGAGCGCGCGAGCTGAAAGAGATACTTGCAGCCAGGGTCAATCACCAATGATTCAAGGGAAGGATACTGAGCGATGCGGGGTCCAGCGGCCTCAAATGCGGCGTTCAAGATTTCAAGAGCAATGAGACGGGTAGAGTCTGTGTGTTGTTGGTCGTTGGGGTCGAGAACGTTGATGATGACGCGCAATAGCTCGAGTACCGAGGGGAGACCATCTGGCGAAGTGTTCAGAGATGAAAATCGTCAAGCAACAAGTCAGGTAAGGCGTACATTTTGGTCGATCGGCCAGAAGGGGCGGGATTTGTGATGGAGGTTCTCGAGGGTTGGTTTCTGCCTGTCCATCCCTTTCTGAAATGTCCTCAGTGAGTCGTGGGGTGTTTGTCGAAACCGTCATTTTGATTTCGCTTTCCTGCGAGTCGTCGTCGGCGTGAAGCTTAGCTTCCTCCTCAGTGGGGTCCAGTGAGTGGAGCCTTTCGAATACAGTCCGCACGAGAGATTGCATGGTAGTTTCGGCGGCTTGGCGCAGTATTTCTAGTTGACGAATTGAGTGCAGGGTTACGAGCAATCAACCAAAGACACTCACCACTCAGACGGCGCTGACAGCAGGTGGTCAACACCGTTTCAAGCATTTCGCACACCTCGATATCTCCCAATTCCGATCCAACGCTGCCACATAAGCAATCTGATATAACCGTCATGATCTTGAACAACACAACCTCGTCACCAGAGGAATCGCTCGCTTCGAACTTGCAATGGGAGACGGTTGAGCTCAGCTCTATTAGTGCGTTATCCAAAGACGGAGAGGTTGGTGTGATCAGTCCACATATGAAGAACTTGTGCAACGCTGAGAGTGCAGCCGACGTGATGGGCCCGGTCGACAGCGGCGATCGTATTAGGGCAAAGAATGGTGCAAACACTGTCGGTAGCTCGATAGTGGATACATCTGTTCCATGCAATGAAAGCAGCGTGAGGAGGAAGGGTAACGAACAACATGTCCGACCAACACATACCATCCACTTCCTTCAGGACACTTTTCAGCTCTTGGAAGCCACTCATCAAATCCAGCTCTCTATTAAGTATTCCTGGAGCTCCCAAGTTTTGCGGGTGAGCGAGCTTTCTGAGACCGAGCTCTGTACCCAGGGCTGCATCTGAAGATGTGGCATAATGTGGTGAGGCCGCCCAACGCGAATTTTTGCGCATTACTGAGGTGACCGAGATAATTTCCGAGTAGAGAACATGCTTGAGCGAAGCTGCATTGAGTCGCAATGAGGGAGGGGATGTATCTGACATTAATGGACGTGATGAGGATGAGTGCCCTAGTACCTCCACGCGACGGCTCGAAGAGTTAAATGACACGACAATTCGATGACATAAGCACCACCCACAGACCGAGAATCGACACGCGACGACACGATTTCGACCGCGTCAGTCGTAACGAGAACGTTGCATTTCCCAGGTCATTGCAGATAGAAAGTTCAAAGGGGACGTCAATTCGAATCTTTTGATACAACACTACAACTACAACGTCTAAGCTGACTCTGTTGCAATCCGCGACGTCATGGCAGCCTGGCCAGCTGCCGTCGCGGCTAATCTTGAGCGCTTTCGTTCCGCCTCTGTCTCATCATCAGAACCTAAAGAGCATATAAGTAAGAATGGGTGCTGACCTGCTTCCTTTTCGCGTTCTATATCCGCCACAATAGCCTCGATTTCGGTGAGATCAAGATTCTACAACCGAAACCGTTGGATCAATGCTCAACACAGCAGTAAATGTTATTTTACCGTCACTTTCCCATAACTTTCCATGACACTGATTTCTATGTTCTTTGCTCCCGTTTGGACGACTTCCAAGAGGCTTTTCACTGCAAGCTTGATCGTCTCTTCTCGCGAGAGGTCGTCCTTGTGATTCTTTTCCAAAAATTCGCGCACTGTCTTAGAGGATCGTCCGACTGCATTTGCCTTGAGTTTTTGTCAGATTTCTGCAACGTACAAGTCAACCGCAATGTGCACCTTCCAGGCACTGTAGATGCCGCTTGGTTCTGTCTGGTACAGTCGGGGTCGACTGTCGTGAGGATCGAACCCAACGATGAGTGTCGATATCCCAAAGGGTCGTACACCTCCAGACTGGGTATACCTCTGGCAGTCCGCGTACCCTGAGTGGCGAATCTTTGTAATGGCAATCGGAAACCTACCTGCTGAATTCCGGCAATGAAGCGAGTGATATATTCAACAGTGACCGGGTCTTCGACGGTCAGTCGGTAACTCTGACATTCTATCCGCGCCTTGTCGATGAGCACTCTTCCGTCGGCGGTCAAACCTGCATACGTCAGCCAATGAGAATGATGGTATCTGATGTATCACTCCACGCACCGGCAAATGCAAGGCAAACGTGATCGTCCAGCATAACAACCTTTCTGACTGTACGTGGATCTTGCAGTTGGAGGACAGATTTCTTCTCCACGCCGAGAACTACGACATCCTTGCCGCGTACGCCGACCTTTGTCCACAATCTAATCAGGAAGCCTCCTGGATAGAATATAGGGATGACTCACAGCGCAAGTACCTTTTCTGACTGCTTCAAGGGCGTACTCAACCTAAAAAGCGCGAGTTCATGAGTCCCGTTTGTGCTGGAAATTCCAATCCTCACTTGAAATAAATGGCCATCGGGTGAGAAGACGGTGAGTGCTAGATGCGAGTTGAGAAAAGGGTCTAAACCACAAGTTATAAGAGCGTTACCTCGATCGTATGATCTAGACATTGTGGTGTTTGTGGTGGAAAGAACAGTGCTGCTCTGGTGTCAAGTGAAGGGGACGCGTGTGCATGATCGCCCAACACGTGATCATTCAATCGCGCTGTCGCAGCGGCCCGGGTCAAGTTCGCGGTTTTGGTCTTGACTGTGTTAGCAACATAAAGGCTCCAATTCCATTATCATGGCATCGAATACCACCATAGAACGCATCTCTCTCTCGGACGATGTCATGGAAACACACATTTCGGATATTTCCCCAGAACACATTCATACTTTTACAAACGATAACTATCCCCAACTACCTTCTCCAGACGCAAATTACTCTTGCGATGTCTGCCTTCAAAGCCTGGATGACTACTCTCCCGAAGAACGGCAAGATCACTATAACCGACACTTCGAGAAACCAGTGAAAGGTAGGAGGCATCAACTTTGTCTCGCGCATCGCACCCACCGTCTTTGAAACAGCGGCAACTACAATTTCTCCACCCACCCCAAAGTACTCTAAATGGAATCCAAAACGCTTATTCCGCGCTGGCCATGAAGAACCTCTGTGGTCCTTATCAAGTAACGGGCCACCACCAAGAAACTACGTTCCCGGTCAATATATAATCCACTCAACATGTTCTTTTCACTGAAGGGTGCTTTCAGGTCTGATACATTATCTGAAAAAAGCTCTTCGCGTCTCGCATGACAAAGGGCTCACGAAACGCGCCGTGTTATGCCACAGCAGCACAGTTCATATACACAGAGAACTCTGGGATGTGGGCTGGGGTTGTGGGTCCGCCTTTCCAGAAAGTGTTCCGTCGACCACGTTTTTAACCGCAGAATCTCAGCTACCGCAATTTTATGATTGCATGTACAGCACTTGTCGAGCAACAACTCCAACCAGAGTACAAGGACCTGCTGCTTTCGCCGTATGCCCCAAATATTCGGAACATACAGGACATGATCGAGTCAGCTTGGAAAGCAGGTTTGCTCCTAACCAAGTCCCAAGTTTGTTATTTCTTACTGAGTAACCTGTTCCATCTCAGGTTTTGATCCTGACGGCCATGAGCAATTGCACTCATTGGTTGGTTCAACAAAATGGATCGGAACTTCAGGTGAGGGCCGACTTGCTACATCCTCCAAGTAGTCGCTTTAATACTGTTCTAGACCTTTTCGGAGCCTGCTCGTATCGTGGTATCCCGTAAGGTTTGTTTGCTGACGTTGAGACGGCAAGAACTGAAGCCAACGGCCAACTGTTAGTGCGGTTCTCGTTGACTTTGATCTGAAGCAGAACCCGAAGGATGGTGCGTCCCACGCCTTACGATCTAACCGCTTCCTCAACTCTTGCCCTTCAGGTATCGCAGTGCTTCACCGATGGGTCGTTGACTACTTTAACCCCCAGACGTCTGAGAAAACGTCTATTGCCGGGGCCACCGTTCATGACGTACTCAGAGGCGCATCACCTGTCGTGGTGGCTGACCGCATGCCACTCATCCTTCAGACTCAGGGGCACTCGCGTGCTATTGTTGGTTACGAGGTCGCGAAGAACGGAAATATTCACCTCTTGACATTTGACCCTTCATTGTGCGCAAATCATCATTCCCCTTACAGTCTGCCCGTCCTAACCTCACGAAGTGCACCTGACGCTGAAACCAAGCGTGCAGCCGCAGCTTTAGCCGCTGTTCCGAATCACTGTGTAGGGACATCGCAAAGGTATACACCTCTTGGTCCGATTGGGAATCAGCAGCCCCGGTCTACACCAGCTGCACGGATTCGCGACCTTCCGCAATGTCAAGAACCTATCGAGGTCGAGGAGAGTTCTGATGATGATGCAGACAAACAGCCGCAGATTCCTCAACAACAAAAAATGAAGACTGTATGGAAAACCGCCACGAAGAGCGCCAACCAAAGTGGACATCTGAAGCATTTCAGGATGAAGACGCCAAGGCTGAGGCGAGTAGAGTTTCAATCTACATCTTGCCAAGTTGCTGAACTCGATACAGGAAACCTACTCGATATCAGATCATGTACTTTCCATTGACACCGCCTCTGACAGAACAGCAGAAGCAAGAGTCAAGGATTGTAACTAGCATTCAGGTTTCTGGGTGAGGGTGGTTCAGAGCCTTTGTCACATTCAATATTTAGATCTCAGCATTGGATTTGCCTCGTTTTCATGCATCCATTAATTACCACGTACATAGTTGTTGAGGGTGGTTTTTCAAGAACATTCACGGAACACCTACACCGCCATGCTCTCCACACCATTGTCCAATCCGTGCAGCGGTTCCAAATCCAATGCGGCAACTGCAAACCTAATGGCTCGTTCCCATGCTTCCTCGATTTTGTAACCTCCCCCTCTCATTATACCCTCTCTATCTCTTCTCACTGCATCACTCAAAAAGTCGTTATACCCCCCTCTCCGCAGCTCATACCTATCCTCGTAAGGGTCTTGCAATGGCACATGTGGAACGTCAGGCAACACCGCCGCCTGCGCCGCTCGCGACCTCAGCAACCTTGAGCCACCTCCAACCGCACCCACCGACCCACTCGCACCCCTCGCCGAACTCCTCTTGAGAGCATTCGCGCGCGACTGAGCAATGACTTTTGACGCATCCCGATCGCTCGTCTCCAATTTATCAATGATCTCTCTCTTTCCTTTCTCCTTTTCCTCTCGTTCTTCTTCCTCTTCTCGGCGAAGTTCGGCAGCGCGTAGTTCGCGCTCGCGGCGTTCGTAGTCTTCTTGTTCGCGTAGGGATTGGGCGTAGGCTTCGTCGCGTTGGAGGTTGAGCTCGATGAGGGCTGCGTTTTCCGCTCGGTATTTTTGGATGCGAGCTTCGGTTTGTGGTAGATCACGGTCGTGTATGAGGTTGAAGGCTATGATTAGGGTTCAAGTTGGTCGTTAATACAGGAAGAAAGGTGGTGGTGGTGGTGGAGAAGCGACGTACTGATATCCTCAACCTCCTCAAGGTAGTCGTTATAGGATCTAAGATCGGGAAAGTCGTCTCGTCGTTTGTTGAACCTTCCTTGTGCGGTAAGAGAAAAAAGTCATTGGGGCAAGTGTGGAGTGTAAACGCACTCTTTTGCTATTCGCCGCCTAACGGCGACTTCCTTCTCAACACCGAGGTCTTCGAAGGTTTGTGGCGTGAATGCGAGTTTACGAAGAACCTTTGAGCAGATGGGGCACGGTGCAGGTCCCAGGGTGAATAGTCGATCGATACACGATTCGCACCTACCACACAAGAATGGGTCAAGCAGGATTCACGAGTCATGGGATGAGGGGGAGGGGGTTGGCTCACACACCCACATTTTGTGGTAACATGAGCTCACTAGCAACCGGAGCTTTGGATTGAGGTATCTGTCACTCTTGCACACGGGACATTGATCGTCCATGGACTTGAACCAGTTGTGAGCGTCATAGCTTATAGAAAGAGGGTGTGAGACGCACAAAGTACTCGGACGTTCGACCAGATGCATCCTTCACGCCCCCTCCAAACACGGTCGAGGAAGTGCTTTGGACCTGTGGTGTTGTCGAGCGAGTATGTGAATTAGAGCCAATGCCGCCCTTGCGAACGGTTTTGCCTTGAAGCCACCCACCGGCACTTGAGCGGGTTGTCATTGTGGAAGTTTACTTCAAACCGAGAAAAGCTTTGTGATTGACTGTCATTTAACATACATAATGCACACTAGGATGACTGTACCGATGACTGTTAGAGCTTATGTATGTACAAATGAAGCCTTTTCCGACGATGCGCACGAAGGAAATTGGAGGATAATTTGATGATATATAAAGAAAGGTTTGAAGTGATGCAGATGATCTGTCAAAACTTGTCCCCAACAATCGTTTCATGGCAATGCAGGCCCTTCAAGCACAATGGCGAAACGCTTTGGCAGCTCTCCCCGCCACACCCGATAACATCCCTTCCTTCTTCTTTGGGCACGGTTCTCCAATTCTTGCTTTTTCGGAAGCAGCTGCTCGTCAAGCTGGCCCGTTTGGAGACCATCAAGGCCCCTCGGGCCCCTTAGCAGCCTTCCTCAAAGATTTCGGCAAAACGCTCTTGGAGAAATACCAACCCAAAGGAATCGTCGTCTTTAGTGCCCACTGGGACACTCCCGGCGAACGGCTTGGTGCGGTCTCTCTTGTTTATCTCTTCTCACAGATTGACCAATTGTTGACTATTCAGTAACTGATTATGGCGACGAGAACCCACTGCTCATGGATTACTATGGTTTCCAGCCTGATCTCTACAAGTTGAGTTTCAAATCCAGAGGCGACTCGAAGCTCTCCCGCCGCGTGGTTGAATTGTATGAAGAGGCAAGTAGATGACGTCATTCGTATCTCGGTTCACTGCGTCTGTTGTTGTTGTTGACATAAAGTCTTGACAGGCTGGACAAGCTGCGCGATGCGTAACCAAGGAGGAACCTCGTGGAATAGATGGGAGAGGATTCAAAGGGCCCGGCCTCGATCATGGTGTATTCGTGCCGTTCAGGCTCATGTTCGGGGAAGAGTTCTTGGATGTGCCTATTGTTCAAGTCTCGTTTGATTCATCATTGAGTCCAGAAAAGAACTGGGGTGTGGGAAAGGCTGTGGCGAAACTGAGGTGAGTCAATTGTAAGTTTTGACAAGGGTGTGGTTTCATGAGATAATTGTTCCACAGACAGGAGGGGATATTGATATTGTCGGGTGGGCTGACCGTCCACAATCTGGGAGACCGGGGATGTTTCGCACCGGAAACAGCACGAGAGGTGTACAAAAAATTTGACGGTGCGATAATTGATGCTGTTGCAGTTGTTGATGTGAGAGCAGTTTTGAGATGTTCCTGAGAGCAAGTGGTACTGATGGTTACCTGTTTTTGCAGGGAAAACTGCGCAAGGAGGCTATGATAAAATTGACGAAACATGAAGGATTCCGGGCCAGTCACCCAAGAGAAGATCATTTTATTCCATTATATGTTGCAGCAGGAGCAGGAGAAAGTGAAGAAAACATTGAAACTGGGAGAGTTGCCATTTTGAGTCAATTACACGCCGCTCCCACCTTCGCTTTTATTACGTAATTAGATCAATTTGAGTTGAATTAATTAGATCTCCTCCTCATCCTCCCTTCCTTGCCCTCATCCCACAACATCCACTAAAGCGCAGTGCGCATTCCTATTCCTCTCTCAACTTGGTTTGTACTCTCAATAACACATACTTTCTTCTCACCTATACCACCCTTTACCAGAAAAAAAAATTCACAAAATTCATCATCCCGTCAAATTCCAAAAACCAATACCCACCATCGCCAAGATGACTTCGGCGGCAGGTCTCGTTCCCCTGTCCATAGACTCCACTGGAAAACACACTCTTAATATCCGTTGTGACCCCGCCGTCCTCACATCAGACGCTCCCATGACCCCGCCTCTTTCCCCAGGCCACAGCGAAATTGGCGACGATGCCATTCATGTGGACTCAGTACCACGCTACAGCGGCCCAGAGACAAACTTACCATCTCTCGAGGTAGACTCGCCCCAAGAGGAAATAGACACTCCTTCGTCGCCCTCATCCCGGTTCAACGACTTTGGTCAAATGGAAGTTGATCATCAACAAATCGAAGTCTCCCAGACCGTTCCTCCCATAAGGCTTCTTGAAGACGAGCGGGTTCATTTGCAACCTGCCGGCCTCAAATTGACCGATTTTGAGGTCAGGGGAACTCTTGGTTAGCCTCCCGACCCCATGAACAGCTTTGATCCCGTTTCTAACTTGATCCCTTTTTTTTGGTCTAGGGACTGGAACATTTGGTCGGGTCCTTCTTGTGAGGCACAAAACGTCAAACGCTCAGCCGGGCACCCAAAATCATTTTGCTATGAAAGTGTTGCGAAAGACGGAAATCGTTCGTCTCCGCCAGGTCGAGCATGTCAATGCAGAACGATATATCCTCTCGAGAGTGCATCACCCTTTCGTTGTCGACCTCTTTGCAACTTTCCAGGACAGCCTCAACGTCTACATGCTTATGTCGTATGTTCCTGGAGGCGAGCTGTTTACTCATCTTCGCCGCGCCCACCGCTTCACCCCAGATGTCACTCGCTTCTACCTCGCCACCATCATTCTTGCCCTCAAATACTTACATTCGTTCAACATCATCTATCGTGACCTCAAACCTGAAAACTTACTACTCGACTCCCGTGGTTACCTTCGCCTAACGGATTTTGGTTTCGCCAAAATAGTTGACGACCGCACGTGGACCCTTTGTGGCACTCCCGAATATCTCGCCCCGGAAATTATACAATCCGATGGCCACGGCAAGGCCGCCGACTGGTGGGCGTGTGGTGTCCTGTGCTACGAGATGCTTGTAGGCTATCCCCCTTTCTTCGACGAGTCACCATACGGCATCTACGAGAAAATCCTCAACGGGCATATTCATTGGCCTCGAACTATGGACAGGCTTTCTCGGGACTTGATCCGGGCATTTCTAAATCCCGACAGGACCCAGCGGTTGGGTAACATGATCGGTGGTCCGCAAGATATTCTCGACCACCCTTGGTTCCGAGGCGTCGACTGGGATGCTTTGGAACGCCGCGAAATCAATGTACGTATCTTGTTTTAAGAAGTTTTCATGAACGAAAATCTAAGGCTCATTTCACAGGCACCCATAATTCCACACACCTCATCGGTCGACGATACCCGCCATTTTCTCAACCTGGCACTCCCTCACCCCGACGAAATGCCTGGCCTCATTAAAGAGGAACAACCCCCTGCCTTGCAACAGCGATTCGACCCTATATCCTATCAGTTTCTCGAATTCTAGTCCTGGCCCACCCACAGCCCTTACACTCTTTGACTCGCAACCAGTTTGCCCACACTCCCTTCCTCCTTTTCTCCTTCGTTCCCTGTTCTCTCGCTCAAACCCTGGCTATCATGCACCACTGTCAGCCACACCAACCTCCCTTATCAACCTGGACAAACTTCCTTAACACCGAACACTAATCACCTTCGAACAACCGGAGATCATTGATATGTAGCCATCGCCACTGAAATGACTCGCCGTCCTCCCCTCGTCGTTGTATCCTTTTACCCGAAGTCTTTTTGATCCGCGTCAACGTGCGCATCTACTCTTTGCCCTGCTATATTTTTTGTCTTGGTCTTGTGTCTAGCGTGTCTCCTCGATTGCTTCTATTTATCGCCTCGCGCGACCTGTGTATACTCATAACTATTTACCCTCCCTGAGCCCCTCATCTATCGTATCGTACTCTTTTACCCTCATTGGTCTTCCCGGCCTCGTCTATTGTTTCTTCGGTCCTCTTTCTTTGTGCGTACATATGCATTCCCAAGGATCTTCTCATCGTGTAGCCTTTCCGCCTTTTTTTCGATATTTGTTCATAGTTTCTTAGCACGCCGTTTTCTCTTGGTGCTCGTACGCGATACGCGAGAGGCGACCACCCTGAGAACGCGATGGTTGTAGATGGTAGTTTTTTGTAATCCATATAGTTTCCAGGACAAAAAAATCATTCAAGGAGATGTGATCCAACAATCGAGATCGCGTTTTGAGCTTGAACGCTCAAACGGTGGTAGGACACGCTTGTTTACTATCCAACCATAACTCAAGCACCACCTCCTTCTGTTCATCAGGAAAGACCCCGCCAATCTCGAAGGAACTCATGGCAGCACCACCAACGCAGACGGACACTTCAAAATTTCTGGTTGCAGAGGCTCAACTTGTGCTTGAACAAGTTAGTCATTTGCCCATAGTAACCCTCCACACCTCGAACCCACCAATCCACAAAGGCGAGGGCAGAGAAGGCAGAACGTATCAAAGATCTCGGCGATCCCATACAGCTTCCAGGAAAACCTCTTGGTGTGCAGATCCGCGATGGCACCCACGCTTGGGTCGCAGAGAGCACGGGAGTTGCGCGGAAAGTGAATTTGGAGGTGTGTGTGTTCACGTTCTTCGCGTGTCATCGCACTCATTGGGGAGGCATCCGATTAGACTGGGAAAACGGCTCAGGTGTACAAAAGCCATACGGGACCTGTGACTTGCTTGGAGTTTTATGAAGATGACGAGAGTCGAGGAGAGATCTTGATAACTGGTTCATGGGACAAGGTATTTCTTGATCGTATATTTCCAAGTTGGATGCTGTCGTTGATCTCCTGATACACCAGACAATCAAGCTTTGGGATACCAAGGTGAACGACGCTGAAATGAACGCGCTTTGAACGCTCTCCTCGAACTAATTGATATTGACACTTTTTCTTTTTGTCGCGGCAGACTAAAGAAGTGATCTCCTCGACGGAAGCGCACTCTGATTTCGTGAAAGCTCTATTCGTCTTACCTACAATCCAGCTGCTTGTATCTTCTGGCTCCGATAAGGTCGTTCGATTTTGGTGCGCGCAATCCCTTCTCCACCACCAGACATTGCATCACCACCAACCTCCGCTACGCCTTCCATTAGGGACTTGTCCACTGCGAGGGAGAACAAGCCTTTGACGAGCGTAGGGACGATTTCTGTACATACCAGACCCGTGTCATGTATCCACGGAGAAGCTCTTTCGAGCTCCACGGCGACGTTATACACCGCCGATACAATGGGGTCCATCAAAGTCTGGAACCTTTCACAAGAATCTGGGACACCTCCCCGATGGAGACCGACGCTCAAAGAGGAACTCGGTCACCACCGGACGCGGGTGAACGAGTTGCACTTTGGAAACGGACAGCTATGGACGGGCGAGTTCCTCCTTCTTTTCCCCATTTCAGTAACCAGTAACCGTTAACGACGTCCTGTTGTGTGTCCAGTCTCCTCTGATGATACCTTACAAGTCATCCCTCAAGGTTCTACGGAATCTAAACCAGCTAAAACACCTTGCATCGCTCATCCAGTGGCTGTCCGCGCCCTCCTCCCCCTCTCCTTAACACCTCTAGAGGAGCCATATGTTTTGACTGGCGCAGGGGACATCGTCTCCGTATACGACGTTTCCGAACTTCACGAACCCCAACTGGTGGGACAACTGGACGCTCATTGGCATGATGTCACCGCCATACGGTTCTGGGCACGTCGGTCTACGGGAGAGGATGGGAGGACGTTGGTAGAACCTTGGATATTGACAGCCAGCTTAGATGGGACGTTGAGGAAATGGAAACTTGCTGGTACGTTTTTTCAGTCCTTTTTGCTTTTCTCCCTATTCTCCGTTCATGAATGTTTTTTACGTTGCCTTCCCCCATCTTTGTTTCTTATTAATCGTTGTTTTGGAATTCGTAGATTTAT
>CEMH01201237.1:0-14125 GCA_001179725.1 Macrocystidia cucumis | reverse complement strand
CTCCGGACTCCGAGGGTCGCCCTTACACCTTCCCGCTACGCTGCGGTCGATGCCATGCACAACCTATTCTTAAACGACCTCTCTCACCACTGTCGCGAAGCATTTGGAATGGATGGCGAATCACGACCTCACAAAAGCATGAAACCCCATTCACCCGACGAACAACAGGCGGTGTTAACGTCAATCAAGAAAGCCCTGCACGGACAAAACCGCACGCCTCTGACCACTGCCAGGAAGGGATATCTCGTTTGTGTAGCAAAAGAGAACGGTGTCAAAGTTGCAGACAGTCCAGGAGGAACTCCAACAAAAGATGAGATTATTGCGGCTCTCGAACAATGGGTAGGATTTTTGAATTATTAGGAATTGCAGCCTGACGTATCTTTGTTTGGGTTAGAGAATCGCGAACCCTACTGCCCCGATCTCACTTCCCCAAGTTTATTCAAAGCCTGTCATCGATTTCGAGAAGGGAGATAAGAAGACAATAATCCTTGATCAGGCGTTGCTCACAGAGGTCTGGAGCGACATGCGGAAGACCCTTTTGCCTACCTGGATATCCCGACCACCTCAAAATCTTGGCACCAAAGGGCGCGGGAAACTCACTGCTGACCAGTGGAGAACGACTTGCACCGTCCACCTAACACTTACTCTGATCAGAGTTTGGTCTCGCGAGGACACAACTACGCGCGAACGCGACCTCCTGGAAAACTTTCTTCTCCTTATCACGGCAGTTCAGAACGTGACCAAAAGGAGTGTTTCGGACGAGCAGATAGCACTCGTGGAAAAAACCTTCCAGGAATACTTCGAGTCCTTCGTGATTTTGTTCGGTCCAGATGAAATCCGGCCCAATCACCACCTGTCCCTTCATCTTGGCCAATGTTTGCGCGATTTCGGACCAGTCCATGGATGGTGGACCTTCCCGTTTGAACGATATAACGGTATTGTGCAAAATTACAATACAAACAATAAATGGGGTGTGTAACATGCTTTACATATTCTCTGCTGATTTTTGAGCTTTTGTCAAATAGGCCAAATGGAATTAACGTTTATGCGCACCTTTTGCCGTAGCGGAAACCTCAAGGCCCTAATCTCGCGACCAGAGTTGCCAAGCACATTTGAGGACATCAGAGGCGCTTTTTCATCCACTTATGGGTCAGACTTTCGTGGCTCATTCAACATCGATGTCAACAGTCACAACGTACCCGCTGTAAAAGCATATTGGAAAATTGACAAGCAGCTGGAGGTTATAGCAGAAGACGTTTACAAGTCCCTCGTTGACTGCATGAACCGTCGCTCGGTACGCCGTTATCGCACCTATATGGACACTGGCCCGGGTGATGTGGTGGAGCCACATGCACAATTCATCCCCCAAATAAAAACCAAGGGGGTGACGTTTTCTACGTCCCAACGCTCAATGCAAAACTCGCAGATCCTATACTATTCCTCAAAACGGCCTTTATCCGAGGTTGCAGGACGTATTGAAAGCATCATGCTTCATACAGGTCTCACCCACGCGGGCGAGGACCGCGTGGATGCTTTCATTGTGGTCCGACCTTTTGCAGAGCTTACCCCAGAACAAGCCCAGTTCGATCCATACCAGAGGTGGCCGCGACTTGACATTCGTATTGTCTCAGAACTATGTCCCGAGACGGAAACGATCTTACTTAGCGACATCCTCAGCCACTTCGCAAGCTGCCCATTCGAATCGCCCCAACTGGCTGGGACCATTGTCTTGTCACTTGACCGAGTGAGTTAAACCGTTATCTGCACGATTGGGCTGACCCCGCCTTAGAGTTGACAAGGTTTGAAACATCATTTGTCGCGGCAAGGAACATTTCGTGTGTTTGGGATCAATTGTGGAGACAGAACAGTGGGACGCTTAAGCAACTGAGTAGAAACCAAGTAACAAAGGGGAGACCGGGGGAGATGATGAAAAGGAGGGGTTCAGAACGTAACTTCAGAACGTAACTATGAATAAAATCAGATTACACGAATTGCGAGTTGTCGGGAGTCACAAAACCAGCCTCATGGGTCCATGAGGAACCTATTTTCTTCCAGCGACCAAGACTGGCTGTCGGCGAAGCAAACAGGTACCAAATTGTGATGCTTTCCAGCTTTGATGAGATGAGCCTGCAATGTTTCGACCAGCTATTGATGAGTACACATTCTTCTGTGACGTCGCCAGGAGTAGCGACTAAAGGTTCAGGAGTGCGGAGTAGGAGACGTTTCAAATGACGAAAACGGACAATGCCGTCTTGCCATTCCTCGAGGTCACTCCAGGGCTGACGTTGTCCCTTGCCCTTTGTACTCTAGAAGGAGTTTGAGTAACGAACACAGTTAGCAATGACTTATGTGCTCACCTCGATTGCTGTCAGCTTCAGTGAAGAAATGTTTGGGGCGGAATCATGAATCGACCGGAGTAAGCCCACATCAGAGTAGGAGTAATCGAGATGGAGAAGTGTAATGTCCGAGCCGGAGAGTCGAAGCGAGATGAGGAATGATAACGCGCGGTCTTCTGGAGTAAGGTGGATGGCGGACGCTCGAGAAAGAGACGCGCCTAGACGGATGGAGGAAAGACATTTTTGGGGAGCTGTGATGTCGGATATGGAGTTGGAAAGTTGAACAATGGGACACTCCTCGTAACGGCATCCTTTCAGTTCCAAAGATTGGATCGTGCTGTGGCGATCAAGGAATGACACAACGGCGGAATGCTCCAAGGTTGTTGCGAATATCGTGAGGTTAGGGAAAAAGAGGCCCGACAATGCTATGTGGCACAGGGAGAAAGGAGGGAGGTTGACGGTGAGGCAATCAATATTAGTTGCTCTCGAAAGGAGGAGTCGAAGTTGAGGCATAGTAGAGCGGTTGATAGATGCGAGTGAGACGGAAAGAATCTCAATGGCTAGACCAAATTCGACGTCCGTTGAGGCCCTCCGCGAATAGTCTTTGAGTTCCTTTGTAGATCGAATATTGACCTGACTCTGTCCGCAAAGATTTGAGAAGGTGATTGTAACAGGTCAACATAGACGTACCTGCAAATGCTGGTCGGCCGAGGTGAGTTGTTGGTAAAGATGGTTGTGAATGGAGCTACATACCTTTGAGATTGGGGAAGCCATGGTGGTTGTAGAGAATGAACCAGTGCCTCAAAGGCGTCGAAGGTCTTTGTCTCTCAGACTGGGCATGTGATCTACCACGTTCCAATGGTGTTCGGAAAAGAGGGTTCACGATAAGCAGGATGGTGCACCTATGGTGTACAGAGTTGATGAGAGACGTCCACGAATCGGGGGAATTGGATATCATGTTCCCGATCGCTACACAAAAACATACCAACGATGGTTCATGCCTTCACACCCGCAACGTCGCCCACCTATTCCTCGCACTAAATGCACGAAAAAAGAGTCCAGAGTCATATTCAGGAGAGGAGATGCAGAGAGTCCATAGACGGAGTTGGGGGATGCGTAGAGGTGTAGTCAGGACTTGGTCACACATGCCTAGCCTGAATTGCAAAACAAAACGGTCATGATGAGGTCAGTATCCGCTTGCTGGCAGAAGTTATGGTCATGACGAGGTCAATATCCATATCCAGCCGTGATATGCGTCGCGCAGCATGGTCATGACAAGGTCAGTACCCAGGCATTTGCAACGGAGGCAATCTTGGCGGCCACGGAGGACTTGTGCTTGCGGAATGGACGTGGCGCTGTTCAAACGTTCAAGCGTTCAAAACGTTCAAGTGTCACTGTCAGTGTTTCTCCAATTTTCCCGGTGGAAATTCAACCGATTACTCAATGTTGTCACGTGACTGATTTAATTATTATTTAATTATTAATATAAAATAGCGCGGTTTCCGCAGAAGCCCGCTACATTTTTTGCTACTGAACCCATAGAATAATTGTAATTTAAATTTGATCACTCGATAGAGATGTGGTTCGTATTGCATTGGAAATAACAAGGTAGATGCATACCTGAAGAACGACACGAATTTGTGTTCATCGTGAGGTGGGAGTAAATATGATCTGTCCGGGAGAGGTCCATGCAAGGATTCCAAATGTCATGTTATCCCGTCAGAGATCTCAAGATCTCAATGATAGCCTGGCATTCTGAGGGAAAGAACGAACGAGAACAAAATGTACGCACCAGAGTGTAATGAGCGAAGCGCAGAGCTTGGGTGACAATTTCCACCAACACTTCTCACGCAGAATTGTTTAACGTAACGCGGTACAAATGCAATTTGCAGCAGAAGAATTAAGAGAGAAATGTGAGAAGGTGTTAACTTAGTGATTTTTGAACTGAAGGGAGAAGGGGGCTCTTCGAGAAGGTCGGAAGTTTACGTTAGCATTCACGTGATCTGAAAATGGGGAATCCACGATCCATAAGACCCTCTACTAAAGTAGCGGGAATAAGGCAGGCGATAACGGTAAGGCGCGCTGACGCCGCAGAAGCCGGCTCCTTATCTCCCACAAACAACGCTAAACCCTCAACATCATCGATATGAGAAAGATAAAGGCGTCGCCAGCGAGTTTTGCGAAGCCATGAAAAAAAAAGAATCCTCAGCGTCATTGGAGTATCTTGAGTTGGCATCGCCATATGGAAAATCAAGATAGGAAATGAAAAAAAATTGTTGTGCGTCGTCTGTGACAGAGACATTGAGTAATTTATCAAAAGAGTCACAGCGGGATATCATGTTTTTACCACACTTGGTGGGATTGAGGGTACAAAACCCACTACTAAAGTAGCGGGATTTTTTTTTTCTTCTGTACGAAGATGCGTTGACACTCGCGGGTCAGTCGTCGGTGCTATCTACTTGAAACTAAAAGGGATGCTATGAGTGTATAGCTGAGTTGTGGCAAGATAGAATGGACTTTATTTGACAATTATGCTGAGGAATTGCGGTTGCGGTTGGCTTGCGCCGAGAGAGAGGATTGGGAAAGAAACTATTTAAGTTGGTGGACGAGGGTCGAGGAGGTGTCACTGCTCACCGAGGGCATCCAATTCGTCTTCGTCAAAGTGGTCTGGGCCGGTCATGAGAGAGAGGGGGGGTTCTGGAGGTTTTGATTTTCCTCCCGGACTCGGATTTGGTGAACGCGCCGGACAGTTCGAGGAATTGGGCAAGTGCTTCCTTCAATACCTTTCTTGGTTCCGATTCTCCCAGGTAGCGCAATGTCGCGGGAGATTTCTCAGATTGGAGAGCGATGTGCTTTGTACGGGAATAAATTGCATTGTGCCGGCGACCGCATGTACATGTGTAGAAGCCAGGACCGGTGGCTGGTCCTCTTCTATCAGTGACGAAGCGCGATCGAGTGGACACCACTGCATCGCTACAAGCTTGAGCTTCACCGATGAGCTCGTGCTGTCTACTTTTATGACCAAAATTGTTTATTACCATGTTCAAGTCGTTGAGATTCGCCTATGTCTAAGGAAGACTAATTCCGGATTGATTACCTACCTCAGATTTACTTATTCTAGTCTCACTCGATCTGGAATTTTGGAGGCGCGGCACCACAAGACCCTCGACTAGCACAGACGTAGCATGTGTTTACGAAGGACAAACCTTGGACTTGTTGCACAAGGTTTCAGCACAGTCGACTCAGAGATGGTGCGCAGATCGAAATTGGCGATAAGGAGACAATTTGCTTTAAGGTTGGGGCAAGGAGAGTTGGGGGTCAAACGAGTAATGGAGGAGGAAGGGAGGAATGAAGGATGAAGACGGAGTTGGATTTGCCTGCAAGACCTCTCATACGAGATGGAAGGAAAGTTTGCTTTGACGTTGTAAGTCGTAGGAAGAAATCTATTGGCTGCACATCATGTTGGGGGACGCTACCCGATTCATAAAAAAGTGGAAACAACCAGGCCCACAGCGTCGGTAGGTGTAGCAAACTTCCTGAGATACGTGGTGATTGTTGTGAAAGCGACCTCAGAGCTGTTTGTTCTCAGGAGGAAGAGTGATGATTTACCCGCTCAGATACTTCTGAATCCTGGCAAAGGCTGGTAAGGCGGTGAGGTCAGATCAAGCCCAAAAAAGTTGAAACCCACGTCGTCCAAAAAAGTGATATGACCAGAGTATGAGGATGACTGCCAAAAGGTATGCACCCGCATACAGCAACTGAAACCCGTGAATCGTCACCCAACGTTTCCAACGCTGAGTGCAAGTGGCCGATTCAACTAACGGAGCGATAAAGGCAAGGGGTGACTTACTGGGACTAGAGACCAGATTCGAATGGAGTAGCTCAAAAGGTTTGGCTCAGAAATGGCGCTCGCGACAAGATGCGTGTGGTATTGCGGCGAGCTGTACTTTACTCGGAAGGTCAGGATGCGAATACTAATCAAGGATAAGTTCACAAACGGCGATAGCTTGAACTGCGAATGGTTCTCAAGGAATGGTGCTCAAGATCCAACCATGCCAATGGGAAAGATCTATGACACTCACTCGAACCATGAGCCAAGACTTGGGTTGGCTTGTTGGTCTGGAGATCCCAAACATATATTTCACCGTGATCGCTGCCTGTGATTGCATGGTGACCTTGAAGATCGATGGCTACTTGAACAGGGAAATTATTGCGAATCTTTAGTGGCAACTTAGCCGATAGAACCGGTCTGTCAGCAATGCGATAGACGTCCACCCCGTCTGCGAGGTTCCAGATCAACAACGTCTGTGATACGTTTGACCAAGCAAAATTTCCGCTAATAAATCATGATGATGTAAGAACGTTTCCTTTTCACCGCTTTGCGTGTGACACTCACATCCGCGTCGAAAGTCGTTGAGTCCAAATCATAGTCCAAGGCGTGATAGTCCAAGCTGATCTAAGACCGAGATGAGCTTTTCTCATAGGCGGTACAGAGGTAATTTGAATGAAATCACAGTTTTTTGGAATCCAGATACCCCACCATAACCGCCCGTCCAGAGGTCGAGTTGAAAAACTGAACTGAGCGAGCCAATGCAGTCGTTCCAACCGCGCCCATGGGTGGCTCCTGCCTGAGGATCTTGAAGAAAGCTGGCGGAAGTCCACTCACCTCTGTGAGGGAGAAACCAGATCTGAGAGACGGAAAATGATGCTGCACGAAAACAAACCGTATGGACTCAAGTTAACCTCCAGTAGTTGTAGACATCCTTGCCCCACGACCGCAACAACGTTCCCGTCCACTGCAATGTCCTCTATAGATCCAGCAAGTACGTGTTGCATCGCAATGTCGTCGAAAACAATCTAAGCAGGATCAGTCAACTTGAGCGACGTCAAGCAGGTGAAACTCACTTCGTTCTTTCTCTTTCGCCATAGTTTTAAACTCCCATCCGCGCCGCCGGAGACAAAGACCGACGATTGAGCAATGTGCGAAAGAGTCAGCCATTGTAGAGCTACGATGGGCCCTTGCTTGGGACTAAGTTGCTGGACACGTTTCCCTGTCGCCGTCGACCAGATGTACACGTAACCGTCGTCGCCTGTGGAAGTTAGACCATGTGAGTCTTGGGGCATAATACCATGCATACCTCCACTTGCCAAATACGTCGCATCTGGGGAAAAACGTAGGACATTGATTGGACGCCGATGAGCGACCATGGAATGGAGGCATCGATATTCGTGGTCATGAAGGGCGATGTTCATGGTTGCTGATAAAGCAAACCAGGCACCCCGAACCGGATTATGCACATTTCAAGGCTGTGCTGAGCTCATGGATTGCCGAAGATTTGTCGCAGCTAACACTCTCTTTCAAGAAAAAACCCGATGGCGAGAATTCATTCATTATAAGGGAAGAAAGATTTGGCAAAAGCCACGGGCCAACGATTGCTTTTGCTACCAAGGAATGAACATACTAGACAAATGAATGGGAAAGAGGATAGTGTCTAAACCTGAGTGAAGAAGAAAGGGAGGTCATATTTTGGAAGTTTAAGATACTGATAGGCCATCGCCTGGGTCCAGCTCATATTTGTCTGGTTGCTCTTGGGAGTCAGACTCTTCATCGTGCATCATTCCTCCCTGGAAACCATCTTCCATTCTTTAGACTCGTAACGCCACCTCTCACACCCAGGCTTGGATACACCAGTGGCGAAAACTAGACGAAAGGTGTGAAATGAGTTGTGTGAGAAGCGCAAGGTCGTAAGAAAGTTGCGGATACTGTCGGTTTCAAGTGTATCCGACGCATCATGATCTGTCCGCAACTGGAAGACTTGCAAGTTTGGGAAGACAGCCAGCCAAAGAAGAAGCAACTTCAAGGGAATTTGTTAGTCTAGAGCATATCCCTCAAAAGGATTTGGTGCGCACGGGATGGCATATCGCCCATTTACGCGGTATCGCAACGGTTGCTGCGACGACATGTGGAACTGGAGTCCAGAGTGCTGGTTGCAAAGTCAGCACAGCAGAAGCAACGGTGCCACGAGCCAGCTCCTCTTCGTATCGAGCCATCGAAAGGGTGGGAAAGTATATGGTGCCGGTGATGTGTGATTCCGTTCTTATTTGACTGTCAGGGACTGGGAGTTCGCGCAAGATGCTGAGCGTAACCGGAAGCTCTGAGAGAAGGATTAGGCCGATTGACGTGACTTTGAAAAGCGCCAGACGAGGGCATACAAACTGATTGACCAGTTGAGCGTAGTTTGGTGTCGCAATGAAATGAAGTAGATGCGGTAAGGTTGCGGTGGACAAGCGTGCGTCTCGAGGTCGCATGACGGGGTCAGTGGAAGAGGTCATTTGTAAGCTCTGCAGTTTGGGGTGGCTGTAGAAGAAGTGCATGGGAATGTCCGTATATCCACCCTTGACAATGAGAAATTGAAGGGATGGTAAACGAAACTGGTGAAGTAGGTAATGGGCTTCTGAAGTTGATAAGGGAGGATCCAATTTGAAACTCGAAATCCGAAGGTATTGGACGAACGGTGCTGAAAAGATCGGTTGTAGGGTGTGCATAAACGAGGGAAGCCGTGCAATCTCGGTGGTTAGCACGAGGTGTGTGAGGCAGCGAGAAAACGCCTGAACGCCCTTTCAAAGACATCGGGTGTGGGGCTTTCGTCCAGGAGCCGAGATAGTGCGGACATCTTCTGAACTTGCAGTGTCGATCAGGAGCAACGTGCAGTGGGTCACACTCCCAAGTACACTGGCCAAGGCGTGTAGACCCCATTCGAAGGCGACATAGCCCGAGTTGGGGTTGAGAACTATGGCTATGGACCTAATGACTTTCATGTTGGCGAGGAAGTGGATTAGCTCCCGCTCACAAGCGAGAACGAAGAAGAAGTCAAACTGCACAGATGTTATGCCCGAGTACTGGCAGGAGCATACAAGGCGGACAACCGGAAGGGGAATGTCGCCTTTAAGTACAAGGTAGCCTTTTGAATAGGAAGAGAGTTGATACAGCTTGAAGAGGGCCGCAACGCTCAATTGCCGGAGCCCGGAGGACGTTCGACTTAAGGTCAGAATGGCGGCCTCATCCGCGTGGTCGACGACCAAGCTGAGTAGCTCCGTGGGTAGAGTCGGCGGTTCTGCGTCTAATTCGATCGTGGGGCGGCCAGTCTGCACCCGACTCGACCTCAGATGCCTTGTTGGGCAGGGAAAGTAAGCGCAGTTGCTTACCAAAAGCTCCATGACTCCCTCCACGTCGATTTCAAGAAGCAGGAGCAAGAAGAGAGTTGCGCGCCAAGCGTACCACTATAACCGTTCAGTTTGTAAGCGTTCAAGAATCTGAGGGGGGTGGTGCAACACTCACTAGACAAGATTGCAGAGGCATGTTGTTGAATGACGCGCTCTGCTGACGGGGAGCAGTTTATATGGGGGATGAAGGCAGGCGCTTGCAACTGAGATCGCAAATCGAACGATGCCGCCCCTCATAATTATCCCCATATCGGATGAAGTCGAGGTTCTGGGTACTAATAGACCACGAGGCAGCCAGCTCAGTTCGAGCAACCATGTGATCTATGGACGATTGATTAGATCATCATCATGTCCTGAACCAGTGAGAAAATACAATGCGTTCTGAGGCGGGGGTGTAACAAAATCGCTTTTTAGCCTCTAGCAATGTAGAGTAGCGAAGCCATGGAGCGTACTGTAGGGAATTAGAGTGAAATAGCAGGGTTGCGATTGAATTGGCAGTAGCTGGGGCACGAGGAATTCATTAGTGTCCACAAGGACCCACAAGGACCCACAACCACTCCCTTGCCGACAGCCTGCCACGTGATATCCTGTGAATTCCCGAATACATTCTTGCAAGTCTCATTCGCACGAGCCCTGAGCACTCCTCTCAATCTCTCGCTTTCTCTGGCCTACTGATGACTGGACGCGGCTCCCTCGCTCGACGCTCAGGACCATTCGAACCGATCCGTTCAACCCACAACTTCGGTTTGAGCTGCAAGCCGGCAAGGTGAACTAAGTGTTATCAATGTCAGGAGCATAATCAGGGGTGTGAAGGCCATCACAATTATCTGAGCCTCATGTTCTCAAATGTATCANATCAAAACGCGTGAGTGGGCTGATCCTGCATCCAGCTTAGCCCTCGGCTTGGCACTCATCGGGTGTGTCCGCACTCCAACTCCCTTTGTCTCCTCATCCTCCTGCTCACCTCATTGCCAACACATTGTCGGAACCTACTCCTTATCGCAAGCCTCATGACACCGCATGATACGGGCTGCGTTGACATGAGTCAGGATCGGCAATCTGGGTAAATATTATTTTTTACTCGACGGTGATGCAAGCCCGTAGTCAAAATGTCAAATTTTCTTGTGATCACTTCGTATGGATGAGGATGAATTTTTGAGATATATCGCCGCAAAATCCTCAGCAGGCCAACCGTCTGGATAGCGGCGCAAGATAGGGAACCGCTCGAGAGCCTAAGAATCCGTTTTTAGGGTTTTTATGTCAGTGGAAGGAGATAGAAGCGCGTACAGCTTGCAAGTATGCATCTTTGGCTTGCTTCTTCTGTAGTTTGTACCGCAGGGAGATGTCAAAGTGTTGCATGGCAATGTCGCGTAGTCCAGACTTCCCAATGGTATTGAAAATAAAGGTTGCGGGAGCAGAATTAACATACGTACTTGGACGCTTGTGTAGTCAGCGACACTCCATTGCAAGGTGGCCTTCAGCGAGTATCCTCCCGACTTTGGTTTAGACAACGGACCAGGCGGTCTAGAGAGGTGCTGATTATGATTCAAGTCGCTTGCTGAGGTTTGATCACCATGTGCGACGCCGTGCGCATTGTCATCAATTTGGTTTGCCGCGGTGCTGGCAGTCCTGCTGGCAGTTGCTTCGTCAGCACCCGCATCAGCTTGGTGAGGAGGTCCTGTGGATGTGTCGCTGGGTGATAAAATAGGATGCCCTGAGTCCGTTGTAGTTTCGATCAGGAAGAGAGTCCTGTTCGTGCCACCGTTAACGTCTGGACTGGGTGTGCGCTCGGGGGAGAACATCTGGCGATTGGTGATGGGCGGGAAGTATCGGCGGTGATGCATGGTCCACAGATCCCCAGCTCGCCTCTCGATATTGACTAATCTACTGTAGGCGTATTTCGGTCATGAAACCTGGTGAAATGCCACGATTCCCAAAAATGGATCAACAGATCTCACCCAGGAGCCGCAGAAGATGGCCCAATTGGTCCGGATCCCAAAGCGGTCATTCCATAACTGACTTAGCTCGAGTTTGGCAATGGGTGAAAGAAACGATACCTTTGTCGTGGTACAATGAACACTGTTTTGCGTTCATCGGGCAGTCATGTCTGCGCGTCCCCCCTCAATGACCTTTCGACAAAGAACCCATTCAGTATATCATCGAGTGACTTACGCTGGTACAATCCCCATCCCTCTCTCTCCCTCATCGACGCCTCTCGCATCCTGTTTACAAACACTCTTCTATGGCTCAGAATCTCCCAGCTAACGTACGTCGTCTTGAAAGTGCCAAACCGCCCTGACGTTAGTTCTCCAGCACGTCCCTTTGAGGACCATCCGTGTTCTCTACTTCCCGGTTTCGCACCCTGCGGTCCCACGGATCGAGCGAATGAACATTGCCTCTCGCCTGAACGGTGTTCGTATTCCCATTCTTCAAAGCGTGTTCCGAGGTCACGGTCAACTCCCCATCGGTTCCACGCTTATCAATTTCGTCTTTGCGCAATTTGATTACTCCTTTCGACTCTCCTACCGCTATGATTCTCATCTCGCTACCAACCGAGCAGTACGTGGGGTGGATGGCAACATGTTCTGGCGCGGGGACATTATAGTCCTCCGTCTTGGAACTTTGAGGAACTATGTTGGTATCTGTTCCGCAAGAGACAGAGCTGCTGCGACGGAAGCAATCGCTTTGTGAGTGTCTAAATTCGTCTTTGTGATGTTTAATGCTCAATGATATCCGTATCTACTAAAGATTCGTCGAGTTTGTCAGACCCCAAATGGATGACGCTATACGCAACCACACTGCTCTTCCACCTTTCCCTTTTGAAATTAATGTAGTGTAAAGCGATGTCGCTAGAGCTACCTACATAGCTACCCTCGAAAGATTTTCTCGGTTCTTATATTACAAATTCTTACCCCCTTTGATACTTGTGTCGTCAATTCAGCAACAATGCAATCATGTCGAGGCTAGGTACGCAATTATCATCAGAAATCCCGCATCGAATTCCGCATTCCAAAATCTGGCACGGGGATGACCATGGCCCATCGTAATCACCCCGATGTAGATCTGAAGGTTACGGAGGTTCCTTAATTAGCTCGTGCTGCTTCAACTTGGTTAGGCTTCAGGCTTCAGGATGCACAAAGGTCCTGATCTGGCTAACCTGCATGAGGCGAACGCATAAACTCGGAACAATCCAGCATTATAATTAGGTGAATCCGCTAGCCATGGGGACGTTGTTCAGTTTCCATTCGCAATATTCCTCGATATTCCCTTCAGATTGCCATGGAGAACGAAGACGCTAAGTTCACCAACATTACAGAGCAGGTAAACTGGGTCTACACTCCGTAGGATTTGGTTTCTCAGTTTTCTTTAGCTTCCGCTCATGATGGGGAGCTTGGACGGTATCACCCAGCCATCTCGAGTTTGGGGTGGTCCTTTCAATATTTCGGTTAGTGATTCGAAATCCTACAGACCCCAGCGCTGACTCTACAGCCTGGCGCATGAAGTCAGGCCAGGACGCTGAGGATAGACTCGAAGAAATTGAGGTTGAAAACTTGTTACGACCCCGACCTCCATCAATCCGGTTCCCACCTCTTTCATCCAGGTCGCTGCTCTTCGCGGTCGTATACCTTGGCCTACTTTCTGCTCATCTCCTGATACTGCCAATCTTTGGTATCATATCGCTTCTCCCGAGCAGCTGGGCCTGGGCTCCAGAGGTCGTTTGCACTTGCCAAGCTTCGAGCCTCGAGGTCGCATCCGTCATGGCAGGGGTGCACGCCATGTGCTTCATCCCAGCTTCTAAGCCCCCCAATGCAGTCTCTTCCCTTCAACGCTTGAGCCAGCTTCCCCTTCCACCTGGTCCACAAGGTGCTGAAGAACCGGCAACCCTACCGATTCGCCAAACCAGATTCAGGTCAACGGTGTTCACGTTGAATGCATTCCACTTTCCTCCCATTGAATGCAGCTTTTATCTGAACACGGGCGATACTGATGTCGACACCTGGCATTTCACTCCAGGAGGACACGACTGCTCCGCGAAAACCGTCCTTGAGCTACCCCGCTTCGGTATCTCCAATAGGGCCTCACAGCGCACCATTGAAAACCAACATGACCCCAACGATTCAGACCCCGTTCTCGTATTTGACGGTATCATCTTCCCAACAGCCCATGAACGCTTCGAGCGCTTGGTCTCCGACCTGAAGCTCAAGATGCCTGTGTCTGGCATCACCATGGATCACATCCTTCTCGCGCCACTTATTGCTCCATGCGACGCCATTGCTAATGGTGAAGACTTCATTAGATGCCTAAGAGCCGGTAATCACGTCTTTTTTGGTATTCCTGAGATCTGCGAGTAGCCGTGCACACTGTACCGTACCACGCTCTTCGCTTTTTCTGTTTGCGAGCCTCGAACGATTCTTTTTTTTTGAATAATTAGTTCCTCCACCCACTTCGTGTGTACTTCTTCACATTTCACTACGCTCCTGAGCATTTTGTCTACAAGCATCGAAGGGCAAAACCTCGATTAGAGAGGCCAGTCACTGTGATGAGCGTATACGGGAACGCCTGGC
>CEMH01201186.1:0-11107 GCA_001179725.1 Macrocystidia cucumis | reverse complement strand
CCACATGGTACACGATTACGGTAGTGGTAATCAAAATTTTCTGTAGGCGAGATGATGACGATCGGTTTCAACGCCTCCTCCCGCTTGGCCCTTTCGGCTTTCCGAACGGTTTCTTCTCTACCACCTCAGGACCACGAAGGCCAAGCTCAAAAACAAGATACTCTTCGGTGAGTTCTGAGGGATCAGATGTTTCGATTTTTCTACTGGCGAGGTGGGAACCTGCAGAGCCTGCGGAGAGGAGAGTTTTCGCCGTTTGAAAAGCAGTGGATGACCCAGAGGAGTAAAGCATCCTGTTTTTGATGGGAGAGCTTGATGGGCACGAGTAAATGAAAACTGATTGGGGAGGGTATTTATCAAATGCTCTGTATGAATTGATGCTAAATCGGGGTTCTCACTGATTTCGCGCCGCGGGGGGGAGGTGTGATTGTGAGGCCAGGCAAAGAAGGCGTAACACGGCTCCGAGGAAGGTAAAGTGGATACAAGGACTTCAACACCAACCTCAGGAACGGAAGAGTCCAGGATCAACGTTTCCGTTGAGGTGTTGATTTTCTGTGAGGGAATCCTCAACTTGTGATCCGTGCCTAATATCCGTTGAAATGACGCACGATAACAAGCAGATGAGATTCGCTGCTCTCCCCGAGAATTCGTACAGCATTTTCTACGTCCTCGTGCCAATGCAAGCCCACTCCGGTGCCAAGGGCAGAGCTGCGCCCTCGACTTCCTTCATAGGCGCCCCCACTCTCGGCAGCGCGGACATCCGCCATTTCTTGTTCGCGCAGCGAGAGTGGTTGTGGGGCTGTAATATGTCGCCTGTGCGCGCGATACGCATCTGCTGTGACATCTGACTTCGATGTTGCAAAGATGGTATCGGTGAAGACTGTGGAACCAAGGCCTTTCAGGAGGGATGCGCGCGTTGCAGCATAAAGCATCTAAAAATTGATGGAAGTTGGAAGGAAATAATATGACTGGTGATTTTGTTTACCTTGTCTCTGACTTTGGCGGATTCAGGGACATAGTAGATCACCAACCATTCTAATGCGGGTTCATCGAGCTTGGCGAGAATATACGCAGGATTGTGCTCGTGTAGAACATCCTGATCTTGTAACTTTTCGAGGTCTGATTCGAAAGATGCTTCAATGGATATGGAAGTGTCAAGCTCGAGAGATTCTGACGGAATGATGTGAGTATTATTGATTAGAAGTTGGAATTCGTCGAGAACAGGAGAGAACCATTTTGAATGACGACCTTGAGAAACCTGGTTTGTCCAGATTCGACGGCCGCAGAGAAATGAGAAACCAGATCTTGAGAAACCAATATGCCAGAATTTGCGGACATGATGGATATTGGTAAAGTGATGATGGAATACAAGCTGTAAAGACGTATTTCACCGTTTGTTTTGTTCATCACAACACAGCTCCCACTCTCTCTCCCCTCCTTTCACCCCAATGTCCGACTCCCCAGTCCCGTATCAAGCATACAAAGTATGTCAGTTTCTGTGATTAGGAATACCTTCTTAACGTCCTCATTTTTATATCAGCCAAAACGTCATTCACGGACGATATCCAATTCAAACTCACATCTCGTCCCAAACCTTTCCCCACCACAGATATCTCGTCCATCAACTCCTATTTCATCCCCAAACAACCTACAAATCCCCCCAGATGACGCTTCCCCAACGAATTCTTTGAATGGTCGAACTGGTTTACACCCGGCTGCGTTGGAGCCGCTCGTCTTCACGACTCAGAATGGCCGACTGAATCCACCAGAGCAATACGGACCCGTTGGGTCAGATATAACCCCAGAGTCTTCTACAGCTTCTTCACCAGATCTTGGCGTAGTTCATATGCAAGCGGGTGACACCAAATTTATTATATCTAGACATGGCGAACAAACCTCAAATTCCTCGACTCCATCATCCTCCGCTTCCTCACCCGCTTCCTCCTCTCATGTACCAGAAACCCCACGATTGCCGCGGAAAACCACTTTCCGCCATGTTCCCCTTCGCAATTCGCGTACACCTCATCCACCCTCCCCACTTCGTCCACCTTCATCACAAACACATCTCCGCGCTTCGTCCATGCCTGTCGCATCGCCGTCGGCTACCGGGGCGGTGACGTTGACAACATTGCCGTCAACGACATCACTTCCTCCAAATGATGAACCCCCGAATTCTTTTAGCGCCGAAAACCACAGCAATCGCGAGCGCTCAAAAGGGAAGGAGACGGCAACTGACAACTTACACGCGTCACCTCATTCGGCACAATCCCTCTCACAGTCCATATCTACATCCTCGCGCGGCTCACACACCGATCAAACCGTCAGCGGACAGGTGTCCCGTGAGTCCACCCCCAACGTGTCTAATGTATCGTTGCCACGCGCTACAACACCCTATCGCGCGGGCTTTCAACCGAAAGGAGTTTATAGACCAGTCACGGACGAGTTTCTCGCGATCCGCCGACTAAAGCAAGATGGTGCGGGTGAAGGGCGGTCGAGAGTAGAGCGCACAAAGTTGGAAAGAAGATTAGAGAAACTGATAGCTTTGCACTTTCCACCTGCGCCGCAGTTGTTGGATGTAGAGAAGGACGCGACTAACGGAAAGACGACGGGAGTCGGTCGGCGTAAACCCAAAGGAGATGTTCGCCGCCCCTCTTCGATGTTTGACTTTGATCTCAAAAATATGAACCTCTCGGACCCTGCTTCATTGTGGAAAGGTATCGTTGGCGCCTCTGAGAGTAGCGGGAAAGTTGATACAAGAGGTGTGTTCTTGGAATGCTCTTTGATTTCATTCGATGTAGTTTGTTCGCTCACCATGATGATAGCTGCGGAACAGAGAATCACCCCTTGGCAGGAAGACTCGCAAGTTTCGAAATGTCCACTTTGCTCGTAAGTGAGGTTTCACTGAAAGTAACAATGGGCTGATTCGTTTTCACAGGGCGTCCTTCCACCCGTTGACTAACAGGAAACATCATTGTCGCCTTTGCGGACAGATTATCTGTTCTTTACCTCCTCAACGTCCGCAGCGGCCGGTAACTTGCTCCTTACTGTTCGTCGTCGATCCCAAGACGCGCAATATGGAAGAAGTTGGTGAGGGTGTTGACTACGGCGTCCGTCGAAGGCGTGTTTCCTCCGTTGCTGGTCCAAAACCAGGTGAAACGGATGAAGAGGATAAGTTTTTGAAAGGGGTGCGAATATGCCGTCAATGTCGGTCGGTTCTTTTGTGAGTGCTGGATCATCGCATTGAGGGAAAGGTGTTGACAATCAACAGGCGGCAAAAGTTTCACCAGGAGTCGTTGCACACCCCCAATTTTGTGAAATTGTACGACGTGAGTTCGATGTGCTCGTTACTCCATGTTTCTTGACTCATCACTTTCCAGGTTTTCGTTAATCTGGAAAAAGAAATTGAAGATGCTCTGCCTCATTTTCACGAGATCCTTCTAAAGTTAAGGTGGGTACAGGGCTGTGTATCCTCGGCACCTGCTGATAAATATCAGCCATGATGAACAACCAACGAAAGAAACGATGGCGGCCCGAAAGAGGTTGCTAGAAGCTTTCGCTCAGTACGACGCGCTCTCCAAACGGATACGGAGTTTACCAGCTTCAGGCGGTTCGGGTAGTTCACAAGATCGGATACAGATGGCAATCTTGACCCGGGCGTCTTTATTTCTTCAGAAAAACATGTTCTCCCTCCAGGTACGCACGTTTTACTTGTCCAGATGATTTTTGACTGGCAGTGTTTTCTACAGTCCCTGCCCACTCCCAAGAAACCCGCGAAGGCCGCAGTCGCAGCCGCAGGGGGTGGTGTCAATCGTGGGGACTTTCCGGCCCTTGATGCCGACACTGAGATTGCCAATGTCCTCCAACCGTTATTGGAACAGGAAGCGATGTTGGAATCGTTCGTCGAGGAGGCCAAGTCACAGCGGAAATTCGAAGATGTGAAGACTCTCAAGCGGAATTTGGAAGAGATTCGAGGGGAAATCAACAGAATCGTCACCAATGCGGAGCAAGGGATGGGACTTTCAAACGGGAAGGGCAAAGCTAATGTCAATGGACGATGATAGTGGCTACCGGTCAATGAAAAGGCAGTGTTTTGGGGTCATGGATACATAGGGGTTCGTGAAGCTGTGGTATCAGGCCACAGTCGCAGACCCGCAGAAGGGGATATCAGTATCATCAAAATCACAATGAGGGGTGTGGCTGACCAGTTTCATTCGACCAGTCTGGTTTTAGCCTGCCTGTCATGCCTCAGAACCACATGGACACTGAGAAACTTGTGTCCTCGCTCCGAAGGGCGTGCCACCACCCTGCAGGAATGTAAAGCAGATCTCCAGGTTGCAGTATTTCATTGCTTGCACGTGGCACAACGTTGGTCCAGAACTCGGCGGAGTTGTGTTCTTCGCTTTCGTCGTCTGGGCGTTGGGTAGCGAACACGTTCAAAGAAGATGTACCAGACAAAGAACGACTGTCCGCAGACATGTAAGGTGCTGACGACGGTGGGGCAAGCCATACAGACTTTCTGCCAACGACTTGAACTGCAAGAAGTTTATGTTGGTCACTGAAAGTATTTTGAGGCGCGAAACGGCAGAAGTACCGAAAAAGTTATTGTGTGGATCCTGATACCTGCATTCAGCATACAATCACGTTATGGCGGCCAATGGAAACATTACAATATGTGCCGGGGATAAAGTGCCTTTGGGACCCAACCACGCACTCAGCACCACTCCTTCATCGTTTCCGGGTCTTTTGTATCCAGGGAAATCGATCGGATCGATGTCAGCGTACACATAGTCAGGGATTTCAATGTCAGCGCGTAGCGCAGGGAACTGCGAGAAAAGATTGTGCTGCGCGAGGTAAAAGACATCAAGGCTGTATGCAGGTCTGGGCTGTCCATCCAGGTCTAAGGACGAAAGAAACTCGTCCCAGCTCATTATTTTTTGATTCCAGTCTTCGTTCCTATAATCTGACCCGATTTCGATTGGGACGACGCGTCCTGGTCCCGAGACGGAGCGCAAGTACTCGGCAGATGTCCATGGATGGACCGTCATTGCGGACCACTCTCGCGCAAAGGCGCGTAGAATGAACGGGTTTCGCGAGTACTCCTGTTGAAATCGCAGTAGCGAGGGTGCCTTACTGAGGGGGGGAATCTTCCCAGATGAGGTGGCAAGGCTGGGTATCACACCCTCAACCGGGGGTAAATATGGTTTCGAGTTGAGTGTGAAATCGCGAATTGGAAATGAAGAGGTTTGGATATGGGCGATCATAGAAAGAATCAAGTCTAAACGGCCTTCGCCAGCTGCGCCAGAGAGGATGATAGCTTCATCCAACTTTGCAATCGCGTGTGTCGGGGAAGAGGTAGATAGGGCAAGGGCGAGAAGGATTGACGCGTCGGTGTGCAGACAACACCAAGCGGCGTCCTTTGATGAAGACAACTCATGATAAGCGTCAGCAACGAGGCATTTCAAGAGGTCAGACACTGCGTGCGAAGTGTTCGATTTGAGCTTGACAGTGAGATCGCGAAGTCGCGCAAAGCCATCCGCTATGCCTAAAACGAGCAATGATCACTATGAATTTTTGACTATTTAATGAACTGCTAACCATCTGTATAAGAGAGAACGTTAGGATGAGTTTCCAACTGCTCCAGGTGGGCTATACAAGCTAGCCGCCAGTCAGAGTCCAAGTCCCTGTTCATCATCGTTGTTTGTGTAACTTTTAAGGAAAAGCCCTGATGACAAATGCGACTTTTTTTTCCTGTTCGAGGCATGCGTGACTGTCACAAAGGGCAGGTCACATCGACCGAGAGGAGATTTAAAAGGGCGAGCAGTCGTGGCCGGAAGAAACCCCCCCAGCAAATAATAACAAACACTCTTCACGACCTTCTGGTCACACCCGGCCCGGTCTTCCCGCCTGCCGCTAATGACCTCAAGGTGTGACTAATTTTACTTGACATCAATCATTCCTCGTCGCGTCTGACTTTTATAACGCATTTCTAGGTTGGACAGACTCCTCCTTTTACTAGATACTGGCTCTTCGGTATCAGTCAGGAACACAGCAGCAAAGCAAATCGCGCAGCTAGCCGCAAAAAGCGTCATCAGCGATGTCGCCATCAACGAAGAGGACATCAAGTTAACTCGACAACATTCATCGCACGACCCTTCAGCATGGGCCGAACTTATGGCCGTAGTGGCCAGGGTAATTCGGGTTCTTATGTTTAATTGGTGTATCGTTGACCACTTGTCAAGGTGTTACCATTTCTACATTCCAAATCATTCGAAACCAGAACTGCAGCGTCAGTTGCCTTATCCCAAATATTTAGCCTCGTCCCAGTATGGACCCCATGTCACGACACAAACGTCATGGAAGATGACGCTGCAACTCCTCCCGATTATCCAACCTTCTCTGTCCAAGAACTTGTGCTACAGGGCAATCTCCTCCTCGCATCATCCGGGAAAGAGTTTGTCAAACCGACGGGAATACTTTCAAGCGCAGCAGAAGTGAAAAAGGCTCGAAAGGATGCAATGGGACGGCTTGGACTCGACTTTCTCGACGACGTTGCTGATGACATGGACCTGGAGAAGGAGCTGGCCGCGGACGTTGAGGAACCCGTCACAGTCAAGGCAGAACACCCCTCAGACGAGGCTGGTGCTATGGACGTCTGCTTGGCGGAACCGCCTTCCGTTTCCCCAACCCGCTCTACAACACCCGCTGCGTCTTCGCCAGTGAATCACCCAGAACCTGATACTGCACTCTCGGCAAGAGAGCGCAATCGCCTGAAACGGAAGCGGAAGCCAGGCAATTCTGCGTTTGTCCTCGCTCCCCCACCTCAGAGTTCTGGTGCGAAATATAGTGCTGCCCCCGCTGGCTTGTCAAACAAGTACGTCGACATTCATTTCGCCATTCTGTTTTGTTGATCGCAGATTACTAGAGCTCGCTTATTGTCTGCCGACGACAACACCGCGTCAGGGTCCCGCCTGGCGAGCCCCAGTCCTGCAACCGATGTTCAAGCTGAAAAAGTCATTATTGATCCAACAAAAGGAGGAGCTGTCAGTCCAAAAGCCTCAAAGCAGTCAAAGGCTCTAGAAGTTAAAGACGGTTGCTGGATATGGGACGGTGTAGTGAAGGTCCTTGAAGTTGATCTCTTCAGTGCTGCGTGGGAAGTCCGACACGGGGCAGCAATGGCGCTCCGGGAATTGTTGAAAGTGCAAGGAAAATGTGGTGGCATGCGGGGTACGTCTATTGGTGCTTAGAACTGGTCAGCATGTACTGAACCAGGTGCAGACCGTGTATCCCAACATGAGAACGATATGGCGCATGAGAAGTGGTGCAACGACCTTTCCGCAAAGTTTCTTTGTGTTCTTGTACTAGATCGGTTTGGAGATTTTGTTTCTGACCAGGTTGGTACCAAAGCATGTATCTCTTTTAGCGATGCTAAGTCAGTTTTCAGGTCGTGGCACCAGTGCGAGAAACTGTGTCGCAAACTCTTGCTTCGCTTCTGCTACACATGCCACGCCGTTCATTGGCCCACGTTCACGCCATTCTTCTTCAAATGGTAGCACAAAATTTCTCGGGACAGTCCAAAAATATTGAACAGAATCACATCTGGGAGGTTCGGCATGCGGGTTTACTTGGAGTCAAATACGAGGTTGCGGTCAGAAATGATCTGTTCTGTGAACCCGACACTGGTTCTGACGATGAGGGTCGAGAAATCCTACAAGGGGTCGTCGATGCCGCCATCCTTGGGTATGTGACTGTGCTTTCAAATCCAGCGGTGGCAAAATTTGACTTGTTGGCCTCCCACAGCCTCGGAGATCAAGATGACGATGTTCGTTCCGTGGCGGCGTCTTGTCTTCTTCCTGTCGCAAACCACTTGGTGGAACGTCTCCCTGATTCACTGGGTCGGATTCTTCTCGTTTTGTGGCGCTGTCTGTGTGATATGAAAGACGATCTAAGTTCTAGTGTTGGTGCCGTTATGGACCTTCTAGGTTTGTTGACCCTTTTCGTTGACGTTATCACTCCTCTAACGACTTGCAGGACAACTTGTAACGTACCAACAAGTGATAGACATCCTCGCCGATGATTCATTATCGTCAGTTCGTTTCTCTCTTTCTTCGGTATTGATGTGTTGAGCCACTCTTTAGCCTACCCCTTTCGACCCTTGCTCCGACCTTGTTTCCCTTCTTTCGCCATACTATCGCGAATGTACGACTCGCCGTTGTTAAGACGCTACACTCCTTCATGACCGTCTCGACCCTGCCCCGGGATTGGATCTCGGCACCGTTCCTTTGTCTACTTTTCCAGAACCTCATTGTGGAAGAACGAGCCGACGTCCGAGACGCAAGTTCCTCCGCATGGCGGACAGCCTTAGCGATCATGTCGTCAACTCCTCATTCCATACAGTCTGCTCTATCCCAGCAGCTGATATTAGATTGGTACGCGATCATGATGACTCCTCTGGGTGTAGCTATCGACAGCGCTACATTCTATCGGCCTTCCCTTCCTCAAAACGGCGGGGTAGCACTGGAACGACATAATGTTGACAAGAACATGTTGGCCCAGGATTTATCGCTGGTGACCGTTGAAGTTGCGTTGAAGGCCAGAGTGACAGCAGCCACTGCACTCGCTTACCTTGTCGTTTGCTGGCCCTCTGAGGTGAGAACAACTTGCGATTCCACCGTGCAAAATCCATTAATCCTCATGTTGTTCTGGGTAGGGTATTGAAGAGTCTTTTCAGCCGATCCTTATCCACTATTTTGACTCTACCAGCATGTTGCAAAAGTTCCTGACTGCCATCATTTCTGAGGAGTGGGCTCAAGAATATGAGGCCGCTGCAAAGTCCTCGACTCCCCTCGTTGAAGCCTCTCCACTTGCAAGCGAACTCAGCTCAAAAGCCCTCGCGTGGCTCCAAGGGAATCCCCCACCCGCGTACCACGAGATGGCTTTCGCACTCAGCCGCATACACCTCGACTGTACCGCACTTTTGCAGTCATTTTCGCTCGACTGCAAGTTACCGATGTCCGCGATTCCGACTCTTCCTACCGAAATCGACGTCACTGGAAGCAGAAAGGACTGTTTCACAATCGAAAACGCGCAAGCCGCTATCGGAATAATGTACACGCGGCTCAAAGACAGTCTAGGAAGGACGAAAAAGCGAGAGCTGGGCATTATCGCCGAAAAGCGAAACAAGATCGCAACGAGTATTGAGCGTTATGTTGAGCAAAAGATCCAGCATGACATACGGGTTTCCGCGGCGCTTGCTGCTGCGTTCGTGGCGTTCAAGAGCATACCAGACAAAGTCAGCCCAGTCGTCAAGGGAATCATGAATGGGATCAAGGTGAGTATACACGACTCCGCAAATGGGTTCACTTTTGTTTACCCTTTGCTTAGAATGAAGAGAACCTCGATTTACAAACCCGTTCCGCTGTGGCCGTCGCGCGGTTTGTGGACTTTTGTTCAAGCCACTCGATCACACAGCCCCCGGACAAGATCGTCAAGAACCTGTGTACGTTTTTGTGCCAAGATGTCGACCAAACGCCAACATTTGCATACAACCGAAAACTCCTTGATGGTATCCTCTCATTCAACGCGTCTACAAATGCTGCGCGCAATGGCAAAGATCCTGGCAAGGAGAATGACAAGGTCTCGCCGGTCAAGGAGGGAAAAACTGGACCTGCGCGTCTTTCTAGGCGTGGGGCCGGTCTGGCTTTCGTCCAGCTTTCGGCCAAGTTCGGACCGCGGTTGCTCGACATTATCCCAAGCATGTGGCAGTCGATGGTTGGCGGTTTACTCAGCGCTCTTCGGTCAGGTTGGTCCCTTTTTTACTTTCTCATCAGAATCACCTGCTGATTTAGAACAAGACTCGCCGAAGGATTGTGACATTTTAATCGAGAAGCAATTTGGCCAAGATGTTATCGATTCCTTGAGCGTTCTTGACGCTGTCGCGCCCACCTTTCACGAGTCGTTGTGGCCAAGGCTTGCGGAGACTTTTCCCATGATGACTTTTGCCCTTCGAAGCCGTTTTGCCATAATCAGGCAGGCGTCTGCCAGATGTTTCGCAACCGTCTGTGATGTCATGACATCTGAGGCAATGCGATATGTAATTGAGCATATCGTCCCTCTGATCAGCGATCCGATTGTTCTTGCAAACCGACAGGGAGCGACGGAGTTGATTTATCGTAAGTAGATTGTGCTTCTTTCGTTACTTTTGCTAACATTAATGCAGACATCGTTCAACGCCTCGACATCAAGGCCTTGCCATACGTCATCTTTTTAGTTGTCCCAGTCCTCGGAAGGATGAGCGATTCCAACGAGGATATCCGATCAACGGCGACGAACACTTTTGCGTCTCTGGTAAAGATGGTGCCCCTCGAGGTCAGTCGTTTCATTGCAAAATATGTATGTTGACAACGACTCATAACCTTGACCAGGCTGGACTGCCCGACCCGCCTGGCTTTCCGGAAGAGTTGCTCAAGCGGCGAGAGAAGGAACGTCAATTTTTGACTCAGCTGCTCGATGGTACCAAAGTTGAGCAGTACTCGATCCCTGTCAGTATCAAGGCGGAGCTACGCAAGTATCAGCAAGACGGCGTCAATTGGTTGGCGTTCCTAGCCAAGTACCAGCTTCATGGCATCCTCTGTGACGGTACGCATTGAGGCTTTTTGATCTTTGCTAATTCTCACGTGGGCGATTTGCCAGACATGGGTTTGGGGAAAACTCTCCAGTCGATTTGCATCCTTTCTAGCAAACATTACGAGCGGCTGAAGACACACGAAGAAACTCACACTCCCGACTCGGTGCACCTCCCCTCACTCATCGTGTGTCCACCGACTTTGACGGGTCATTGGTACTACGAAATCTTGAAATACGCGGAAAACCTGCGACCCGTGATGTACACTGGGAACGCGCGCGAGCGGGCGAAGTTGATACCGAAACTCAAGAGCTTTGACGTGGTCATCACATCGTACGAAGTGGTCCGGAACGATATCTTGAATCTGGAAGGCATCAATTGGCTGTATTGTATCTTGGACGAGGGCCACGTCATAAAAAACGCGAAAACAAAATTGACCAAGGCCGTTAAATGCATTCGCGCCCAGCATCGTCTGATACTTTCGGGAAC
>CEMH01201183.1:68337-79454 GCA_001179725.1 Macrocystidia cucumis | reverse complement strand
CAATATGGTTTGGCCAGATCTGACAAGAAATATGAGCACCCCAATTCTCATATGTTTGTCAGCAAAAGGACACACGAAAAAAATTGGGGTACCCGGATCATCGAATTATGGAGTGGAAGAACAGTATTGAAAAGATAAGATCCGACAGTCCTACATAATTAGAGTGCGTACGTCCTATCGTCCTAGATCTGACCTAAAACTTATAATTGGCCTCAGTCGGCAGCTCTAATTGCACGTCTATGGCAGCGTCATCGCCGCGCATTGAAAAAGTCCTGGGACTGTAATCGCATCTATCTATCAGAACGACGCCGACGTGCCCTTTATGAAGCCAAGACTACGAGCTTGAGGTGGGCTTAACAGCAATTCCTGGAGGTAAAAGCCTGAGCACGTTGTGATTCCACGCACCCATGTGGCAGCCACGTTGGTTAATCAATCACGATTGATACATCGTATCTCCCCACACCCACTCGACCCATCCCATACAATGGGCGATGTCCTGTACCACCTCCTGAAGCGCGCGATCGAGGACAGGGTCCTCAAATCATTTTGGAACGGTCAAGGTGGCGATGATCAAATTGCTGCTTGGAAGTGAATCGTCGGGTTCAACAGCGGGTTGTGACGGTGTAGCTTTGCTTCCACCAAGTATTCCTGTCTTCATGTGCTTCGGGGCGACACCAACAGAGGGGGTGGCTTTCCTTGAGCCATTGATGAAGGTCTGGGTCAGCGTGTCTATCAATCTCCGTTGCAAGAGGTTGAAAACGGGGTCCTGAGGTCGTAATACCCTTTCAACGGCTGCCCGAATCCGTTGTTCCCGATCGTTATCTCCTAAAATCGTGGACGAGGAATACGTGCGGGTCACCTCGTCCGCTAAATTGATGAGTTTAATGGGGCTCCTATCCGATCTGACCATATCGCCCTCGTCAATCTCGTCTTTCAACAGCAACCACACGCGATTCACGAAATCGCTCTGTGCTGGGTCCGACGGGAAAGGAATTAATGTGCGTAGCGAAGCAACAATGACTAGGGCTTGGAGCTGATTTTGGATCCGAAGTAACGATGGAACGGAAAATAAAAATTGTGGTGGAAGGATGTTGAGATTATATTGGGTGTTGGGGGCTGCGACGTGCCCATCCAAGGGTGCTGACATTCCGCGCTGCGGAAGTACACAAGCGATAGGGATTGGCGCTGAGAGGGCTCGAAACAGGGCAGTCCATCTATCGGACCCAGCAACTGGCTGCGGTGGGGAACTTTCTTTAATCCAAGTTCGCCACATTTGGGACAGGTGGTGACCCCTTTCGGAGTCCTGCCAAAGCCCAATGACGAGTTCCTTCTCGCGTGATCTGGCCTCTTGTGCGATTGCGACTCGCAACTGTGGCTCTGTCATCGTCCCGAATGTGTATTGCTTGAGGTCATCCTTTAACTCATCGACCAGGAGTAGAATAGATTTGATGATCTCAATAGTGAAAATTGCGAGCTCGGAAGTTGGGTCCGCCTGATCAGGAGATGTAGACAAGCTGGGGGGTTGGTTGAGACGTTGTAATACGGCGTCTATTTCATGATCTCGTGCTGGGGCGCAACGTTGGCGAAGAGCCACCAAAATTTCATTCAGAAGGGAGAGGGTGGAGCGCAAAGGGGACGACGTTGGTGGTAAGGGTGATGCTAGAGAGACCAAAACCGGATGCCCATGAGGTAAGAGGGGGGAGAGGGCTTCCAAAAGATCGGAATAAAGGCTCTTGAGTCTCGAGAGCTGTTGTGAAGGGATCGGAGCAGACAACGTCTGTATCGCCTGGTATTGCAGTTTAGAGCGAGAAGGTGAAGGATATATAAATCGCGCACCTCATCCCAAAAAACTTTGCGAAAGGTTTTCTCGACCACATCATGCAAGCGGCCTTCAGCAGACTGATCCACCGGTTCTTGCAACTGGGCGTGTGTCATCATGGAAAGGAGTGACTTTCCAGGTGGTATGATCTTGGAAGGGTCGGTCGCGAGGACGTGGAGAAAGTAAGCTCTGTCAAACGCTTCAGCAAGCTCGTCAGGAAAGACGCCATTCCAGCTATTAGACTTGGACATGAACGTCTCGAACAAGCAGAATATTAAATGAGATTACAAAGCATAGTCAAAGATGGTCATACGTCATCGCATCAAGGCCGATACAGTTGTAGGAGTATTCGCATCAGTAGCTGCTATTCCAACAAACACTTTTCATACTCTTATATACACCCTAAAGTACTTCATGAGAGTCAGACCACTATGGCTAAGGCGGTTTAACGGTCCGGGAGTATGGGTGAGTCAGCAAGCTAAATATCGTGAGAGGAATATTCCATTTTCGGCGATAGACCCAGTTAACCGACGGCACAGCGTCAACTCAAAAACGCGCAACTCACTCCTTCACGACCACGACCACCATCCAGCGTACTTTCTCGCATGGAACACGATCTCCTTCCTAGTGCTCCTTCAGATACTTCACACACAGTTTATCAACCCTCGACCTTCCTCCTTTCTGCCAGAGATGCGAACCCTGTCGTAGCTTTCATAATTGGTCTGGCGATCATCCTTCTGGCCTCAGTACTCAACGCCGCGGGCCTCAACCTTACAAAATTAGACCATGTAAGCTCTCTGCTTTGTAACTTCATGGTGGAGGTATACTCATTTGCGCATCAGGTTAGAACCAGCTCCATCCCGAAGGCAGCTCGGAGAAAGGACTGGATGCGCCCACTGTGGCTCCTGGGCATGATCCTTTACATGTACGCGAATTTCCAACGCTCCCTGCCCTGTCTGTCTCGTCTTACTCTTCACAGACTGTCTCAACTAATAGGGAGCACCCTTGCTCTGGAATACATGCGCGCAGGTGGGTATCACACCTCTACCTTTGATTGTCAACCAATATGTGTCTAGAGTATGTCGCACCTCTGGGCTCGAGCTCGCTCGTATTCAATTTCCTCTTTGCCCGATTTCTCGTCGGTACTCCAGTGACAAGCACTGATATATATGTAGTTATCCCACTTGTTCTTCCGAGCTCCAGCATTTCTAACGTCACTTACAGGGAACCATCGTCGTCATCCTTGGAGTAATAGGAATCGTCGCTTTTGGTTCCATCAATAGCGGTCTTACTCAGGAAACAGACGTCGCTCATATCACTGCGTTGTGGCGTCGTGGTGGTTGGCTAGGTTTCTTCTTCTTTATGTCAGGCGCACTGGCGATGCTTCTCATCTTCACATATAAACTGGATGCGATACTAGCTTCCAGAAGCGACGTCACATCAGCACCCTTCTCCGGTGCACGAGGATCAAATACGGGTTCAACCACCCCTTTGGCTGTGCGGGGCGGGGTCCTGAAGCGGGTAGTGGGCACCGGCATAGTTGGGTGGACTACGCTCATGACTCGGGTCACTGAATTGCTGGAAGCGTGGACGGGTCCTAAAGACGACAAGCAAGTGGCATGGACACTCGGCATAGGGTGGGCTTGCTGTGGTGGAGGGTTAGCGGGCGGTTGTTTGGTTTTCGCGAAAGCGACGTGAGCGGTCCACGTCCATCTTTTTGTATGCTGTATGATTGATCATTTGATCAGTGTCAAATTGCTTTCCGGATCACTCTCACGTCAAAATCCGGGCAACCAGTTCGGCCATGCAGCCCCCATCTTCACCATTCTTTTGCTGACGGTAACCGCGGTTCTGCAAATCGTTTGCCTGAATCGTGGGCTGAAGGTTTACGACTCAACACTGGTAGTACCCGTTTTCTATGGCGTCTACACTGCAACTGGGTGAGTGAGGTACCTCCCAAGTTCCCCCGCTTGAATAACATATCGTTGTTTTCAGATTTCTCGATTCATTGGTACGACTTTCGTTCAGGTGTAACGTTAAAAACTTAACCTTTTTCATAGATTTTCAATAATGAAGTGGACTCATACAAACCCTGGACACTGTTTCTCATCTTCATATCCATCTTCGTCCTCATCTCCGGCGTTGTATTGCTCACCCACAAAAAGCCCGAGGTTCGATCCGGTCAGCCCACAAGTGCCACCGCTCTTCGCAATAGGAAGACGACAAAACGGAAAGATGCGAAAAACTCGCCACGATCTCTTGAGGAAGGTGGTGAGGAGCTGGATGGCAGTGATGGTGATGAAGAAACTGGGATGGTATGGGCCGTGAACAACCCCAGTGATGATGAAGACGACGAAGACGACGACGACGATGTAGATCACCACCAAAATCCACATCAGTCTTTAGCCAACTCGACATCAGGAAAGTCTGGCTTGGTGGGTACTCCCGGGACCGAGGGTGTCGGGTTGATGGCTTCAGAACAGGATGACGATTTGAACGGTTACTGGCAATCGAGTACGACAACATCACGTTGATTACATCTGATAATGGATCGATGGAGGGCGTTCATGCATATTTGACAACTAGCATAGATATCTATTCATGTATTGTAGCATAATTCACGAATTCGACTTGGGGTAATTGGCGCGTTCTTGTGCTCGGAGTCATGTTCGCGCTCAAATTCAAAGTCATTTGAAACCCAGCTACTTCGCTACGATTGATCAACCCTCCAACTCCCTTCCTCTTGGAAATGGGTCCCCCAAGGGATAATGAATTTATGGAGGTGGACTCTGACTCTGACATCTCGATTCTCGGAGACGAACCCAAAGGCAAATCGGGCAAGGGTAAGGGTAAAGCCACCGAGAGGCGCAAACGCGACAAGGAGAAGCGAAAAAACAAAGACATTGTGATTCCCCCCTCCTTCCATTCATCCCGAGCTATCATCCTGACCCACCAAAAATTTTGAATTTCAATGAAAACAGCAAGCTTATACATGGGAAGCGTCATATACGCGGTCTTGGGATACTGTGCAAGAAGACGAGGCAGGCAGTCTGCAGGGCTCTGTCGAGGAATGGGTGGCGCGAGGTCGGCGGCGACGGTTCGTCCGCCTCTTCTCTTCACAAATCGTTGGTTTTCTAGGCTTCAGAATTGATGAAGGGGTGTAAAGGTTGCTCGGCCCAACAGCGCCCATACGACGGACTATCATTCGTCACCTCATTCTCATGTTGGACTTATCGGCGTCGATGCTGGATCGGGACATGCGGCCGACGCGTTTTGAGGTGACTCTGCAGTACGCGCGTGAGTTTATAGCGGAATGGTTCGACCAGAACCCGTTGGGACAGATTGGGATTGTTGGGATGAGAGCGGGGCTTGGGGAGCGGATTGGAGATATGTCGGGTGAGTCTGGGGCTACCCAAAAAAATTGACAGCTGAACCTAGATGTCAATAACCTTTCTGTAGGAAACCCACAAGACGTTTTGAAAGCTATATCGGATAGGCATAAGCTTCTACCTGTTGGAGAGCCGAGCCTTCAAAACGCGATTGAAATGGCACGAAGCAGTATGGGGTGAGCATTTTGCAATGGCACCCTCCTCTTCCATCGATTCTCAACCTTCTTTCAGACATTTACCCACCAATTCGTCACGGGAAATCATCATTATCTTTGGGTCCTTGACGACGTGTGACCCGGGCAACATTCACGACACGCTGGACGCCTGTGTAAAGGACAAAATACGTATATCCGTCGTCGCGCTAGCAGCCGAGATGAAGATCTGTCGAGAATTATGTGACAAAACTGGTGGTACGTCCCGTCCCACTTATCTTCTCATTCAACAGGTTTGATTGCAAAGCAAGCTAGGTCAGTTCGGGGTGGCCATGAATGAAAACCACTACAAGGATCTTCTATTTGAACTTGTTCCTCCACCAGCGCAACGTTCAATATCCCGTGCAGGCGGCGCCGCAGCCAATCCAGCGGCTGATCTGATGCTTATGGGTTTCCCAACACGCCTTCCGGACGCTTCCCCTCCTGGTCTTTGCGTTTGCCATTCCGAGCTCAAGTCTGAAGGGTTTCTATGTCCACGTTGTTTAGCCAAAGTTTGCGATGTGCCAACGGACTGCGACATCTGTGGGTTGATGATCGTCAGCTCACCACATCTGGCAAGGAGTTATCACCATTTGTTTCCTGTCAAACCATATATTGCGGAGTGAGTCTGGTCCTTCCCCTTTCTCGGTAGTGTTCTTATTAACATCTGACTTTGAAGGCGACTTGTCGATGAGCTCTCTTCATCGCCTTCAAAATGTCACGCTTGTGCACGACCTTTTCCGACGACAGTTTCGACAACGGTGACGGAAGGAATCAGTCCGGTTGGGAGATACAGCTGCCCTGATTGCAAATATGTGTTTTGCTCGGAGTGCGATGTATTCGTTCATGAAGTCGTTCATTGCTGTCCTGGTTGTGGAAAGTAGTACTCATCATAGCAGCGTCTAATTGGGCGATATCGCAATTTGCAAGAATGTCAAGTCGTTTCGTTATGGTACATGAAATCGTTCAGAAACCCCAAAATGGTTTATGGATATTTGCACACTGTGAGCCAAGGAGAAGCCAGACCTGGATTCGGATTTCATGTGAGAAACGTGGAAAACTACCAGGGTTGACGACGAACCGTGTAAGAACAGTCGATTTCGTTGGGAGTCATAGACAACGCTAGTGGCACCTGAAACTAGAGAGCCATCGTCCTCGAACACCTGGATTCAAAGTGAGCGTTGAATCACCCTCGTATTTCCATGTTCTGACCTTCTCCAATCTGGTTCTGACTCCGTAAAAGGCACTTGGGCCTGTGTTTAATGAAAGTCGCAAGGCGGATGATGGGGAGGTCTTTGAGGGATCTTTCATGTGGTTGATGGCTTCTTCTAGTTTTGGGATCCCTGATCAAAGAGCATTGATTTTTGAGACATTGTGAATTGAAGCGGTCATACCAAGTATCCACAGGTGACCATGGTGATCGAGGGTGAGGTTGTCCAAGACGCGATCTTATATCGCAGTGGGCCATCAGCCAATTTCAAAAGAAGGGGTGTGCAAGAAGAAAAAAAGTACCAGTTGTGATAGTATCAGTAAGGATCAGAGTGTTGTCAGCTTGCTTCTCGAAGATGCGAATTTTCCCGGACAAAGCGTTCGAGACGTAGACGGTGTCGTTACCGTTGCTGGCAATACCATTATTTGAATACATGCCAGTCGCCGCGAATTTACAGCCTCGATCAATGTCACAGTAACCCACGGAGGACGATGGTTTGATGAACTCGAGAAGATCTCGTGCCTGTCATCACGCGTTCAAGTCTGAGAAAGATGTGAAGAAAGAAAGTAATCTTACCTGTCCAACTTTGCTTCCGTGGTCGTTGGTGAAGAAGAAACTCTTTCCGGTCGCAGACCCTGCAATATCATTGGGAGCAATGATGACTGGATCCTCCACGGTTTTGATGTGCGTCATTGCCTTGCTACCGACTGTCGTGCGGAATATCTCGATGGCAGAATCTGCGCCAACTAGAACGGGGTCCAGGTTGTCTTTTGGGATGCGGTGGTTGACCAGGTAAACGAAGAGTTCCTCTGGGTCATGTTCAGAGGGAACAACATCCATCCCGTGGAGTGACAATCCACGTTCGGAGGTGAAGTTTGGGGTCTCAAGACGCGTCACTTGTTTTGTAAGAGGGTCATAGGTAGCGACATAGTCGGTTTTTGATTTTCCAGTCACGTTGAATCGCGTCCCAATTGGAAGCCAATGGGGACGACTAGAAAGTGTGGAACAAGCGAGATAGATGACGCCTGTTGCTTGGTGTAGAACGACCTCTAGAATGAAAGTATGATTAGCAATCGCAGAAAAAAAAGATCAAGGTGAAAGCTTATACTTTCACAAGCTTGTAATTCCGGCACGGTTGTACAGTCTGCGTTCCCAAGGGGATGGATGACGCGACCAAAGCCTAATATCACCAGAGCAGGAGCGATGTAAAGCTTGTAAACGCCAGCAAAGACTGCTAAAAAGGATACGAGAATGGTCAAAAGTAAAGCCATTACTTGGCCGTGCGAAACCAAGAGAGCTGTTCATCAGTCAGTACCGTTACGTGAATGCCTCCGAAGCGAGAAGGATGAGAATTACCATTTGGGGGTGGACGGTCGGCAAATTGAATTGAATCCGGGGTACAATTACCTCTTTAGGGTTAGGGTTACTCCTCGGCCCGCTTTCCCATGTGCAAACAACGTTGACGCCTGCAACTCAGCAGAGGGTGGCGGCAGGTGCAATCCCCCCACTGCTACTCACAACGTCTTTCTCTCAGAAGAATGGCCCTCAAACAGGCCTTAGGCTCTCTTTCTCTTCTTTGGTTGTTCTGGTTTGCTTATCAGTATTGGAACACCACTCGTTCATCTTACCGTCCCTCTCACCCTCTTCGCTCTACCACTTCTCAACAAGTACTCGCGCGCTGCCAATCTCTCCATCTCGAGGCAGGTCCCCCTCCCAACTTCCATCTACGGTCCAAGTCAGATCGTTTCGTTCCTGGTACACGACCGGTACTGTTGAGGAACGCCAAAATCTGGACCGGCCAACGGAATGGAACCGATATAGTGCAAGGTGACATCCTTTTGGATAACGGTTTGATTCAGAACGTAGGACGCCTCGACGTACACCAGCTGAACTCCAACTACGGGGATAAACTACGTGTTATTGACGTTAATGGCGCGTGGGTGACGCCAGGTATCGTCGACGTTCATTCCCACCTCGGTGTCTATCCTTCGCCAGCACTGTTGGGTGTAATGGATGGCAATTCCGAGCACGGGACTATACAGCCCTGGCTCAGAAGCCTTGACGGCCTCAACAGTCACGATGAGGCTTACCTTCTTTCCATATCGGGGGGTGTTACCACGTCCCTAATTCTCCCTGGTTCCTCGAACGCGATCGGTACATTTAACTTTTTACTTGCAGCCCGTGTTCGTCGACTTATCAACTCCCAGGGGGCCAGGCATTCGTCATGAAACTTCGTCAAACTGCAGAACGATCACCTACGTCCATGTTGCTAGAACCGCCTCATCACATCAACGCGTCGTTCCCAAACCCCAACCTTCCACCTCGTTGGCGTCACATGAAGTAGGACTTGAAGATTCCCATCTGCCCACGCACTCACTTACCCTTTATTTAGACACGCTTGCGGTCAGTTTTCCTCGTTATTCCTCGTTCGATTACTGACTGGCAAAGAAAGGCGAGAATCCGAGTATGTTACCCTCACCCTTCTCAAGTGACTCGATAACCCTTGACATAACATCGATGATTTAGGTGATCAGTATAATAGCACCAGAATGGATACCATATGGGCTTTTCGGGAAGCGTAAGTGGTTCCTTTGTCTCAAGGTTAGCCAAACCTGATTTAAACTCACCTTCAGCTATAACAAGGCTAAGGCTATAAAGGAGCGTCAAGACGAGTTCTGTGCCCGTGTGCTCTCTGGGCAGGATGTAGATGAAGAGTACCCCGAGAATCTTCAATGGGAGGCCTTGGTTGATGTCCTTCGTGGCCGCGTGAAAGTGGGTACAGTTTCGACCGTCAGAGTATCTTATTCAGTGATTTTTTCTCAGGTCAATATACACTGCTATGAAGCCGTCGACTTTGATGGATTGGTCAGGGTGAGTCTCTTAGTTTTGCGCTCAGCAGGCAACAAGCGAATTGCTCCCAGATCTCCAATGAATTTCAATTCCCTATTGCGGCCTTCCACCATGCTCATGAGGCCTTCCTTGTTCCCGACCTCATCAAAAAAGCATACGGTCGGAGCCCTTGTGATTGATGTGGTCCGACTACAAAACTTATTCCGCCGACAGGGAAACCGCCGGCTATCGCGCTCTTCGCTACCAATGCAAGGTGCGTTGAAAGGGGGAACATCATGTTGTCTTGATTCACTTAACCTGTGCAGGTACAAGCGCGAGGCGTATCGTGCGTCGGAGTTTGCTCCCAGGATTCTCGCGACACACGGATTGACTGTTCTCATGAAAGTAAGTATCAACACGAGAGATTTGTTTGCAAAGTACTAATACCGTTAATATTATAGAGTGACCACGCCGTCCTAAACTCGCGCTACCTGTTATATGAAGCTCAACAAGCATACTTTTACGGCTTACCCTGGAACCTCGCCATAGCGTCCGTCACTAGTAATTCTGCCGAAGTAATGGGAATGGGCCATAGAATTGGCTACATACGTAATGGTAAGTAAACGTTTCAGGATGTTGTCCGTCGCTCACCTATAAATGTAGGCTGGGACGCTGGTGAGTGACTTGAAACAACCGCTAAGGCTGGGCTCAAGCAGCATTTCGCTTCTGCAGACATCGTCGTCTGGGACAGTCACCCACTTGCACTGGGCGCTACCCCTTCCCAAGTTTTCATCGATGGAATCCCTCAACTTGACCCTGCCTTTGTCGTTCGCAAACCGGATAACTTTCAACGCTTGCCCAAAGTGCCTAAATTTGACAAACAAGCTGAAGACGCGGTCAAATATGAGGGACTACCGCCCCTTGAGCCCAAACGCTCGTCCGCTGAAACTGTTGTTTTCACGAACGTGAAGACAGTTTTCCAAAACTTGCACTCTAAAGTGAACAAGGTGTTCTCCGTCCGTGATGGAGAAGGTTTAGGAGTTGTGGTTACAGTCAATGGCTCTGTTGTCTGCCATGGCGCTTCCTCTTCATGCCTTGTGCCTTCAATCGTAGGTGACCGACCGCACAAAACAGTGGACTTGGATGGAGGCTCTATCCTACCCGGCTTGAGTTCGTTTGGATCACCTCTGGGGCTCGAAAACATAAATCAGGAACCGTCGACGAACGATGGTGACGTGTTCGACGCTTTTGAGGCAGAAATTCCGAGGATTCTTGGAGGCGAGACCTCAATTGTTCACGCAGTCGATGGCCTACAATTTGTCACTAGGGATGCTCTGTCCGTATCTTTTTCCTTCTCTGTTCGGTTCGTAACGCTAATAGGCTTTCCTACAGTCTCGCCTATCGTGCTGGGGTTCGTGTATCGCTTTGAATATTCGGTTTGCTTGCTAATGTCGGTGTTAGGTGACGTCAGCTATCACCGCTCCCACTCATAAAGGATTCTTTTCTGGACTGGGAACTTCCTTCTCTCTTGGTGCTTTGAACAGACTGGAACGTGGTGCTATCATTCAACATGTTACTGGTGTCCACATCAGCATGAGACGTGACATCTTCGACGACAAGCCTAGCACAAGCTCTCAGATCGCGGCTTTACGTCGAATGCTCCTCAACACAGATGATAC
>CEMH01201183.1:37883-68279 GCA_001179725.1 Macrocystidia cucumis | reverse complement strand
AGACTCCGATGCTCACCAACATATATAGGGAGAGATCCCACTTATTGTTGAAGCTCACAGTGCGGATGTGATCGCGACTCTCATCATCCTCAAGCGCGAGGTTGAGATACAAAAGCGTGCACGCTTGAAGTTGACGATTACCGGCGGCTCGGAAGCAGCGTTATTAGCCAAGGAGCTCGCAGCAGATGAAGTTGGCGTCATTTTGAATCCTGCCCGACCATACCCGACATTCTGGGGGGAACGACGAATGTTAGTCTTTTAGTATTGTTTGCTCACCATTACTCATGGAGTTCACAGTTTACCGGGACCCCCTTTGACGAGAGATAGTGCCGTCCTGACGCTTGTCAATGCCGGTGTCGTGGTTGGAATAGGCTGTGAAGAGATCTGGTCAGCTAGAAACCTACCCTTTGATCTTGGTTGGGTGCGTGGCGACCTCGTTTCTTCTGAACTCACCTCACTGATGGGTCATTCAGATTGCGATCGAGTCCGGAGGCAAGTTGTCAAAGGAGGATACGATAGCTCTTGGCTCTACCAATCTTTTAAAGCTACTGGGAGTGGAAGACTCTCTCCAGGGCGCGGACCTTGTTGCGACTCGGGGAGGAGATATTTTGGAAACGGGTTCACAGGTGGTGGCTGTGATATCCCCACGTCAAGGACGTGTAGATCTCATTTGAGACTTTGTGGACGTTCGGACCATGTCGTATATAACGTGAGGTGGATGTGCTTGAATTCGAAAGGCTGAGCTCAAAAAGGGGTGTGATTGCTTAGTTATAAACTCATTGGAGTCAACGGCAGTTGCCGAGCATGAACAGACGCGCTCTTTTCCCCCTGACCACCACAACGCGGCGCAAAGTCCTTCATTAGCGACGATGCCGACCAAAGCTTCAAAACCACAGCCTCGGTCAGCAGGGAAAACCATAAAAGACTTTTTTACTCCAGTAGGATCCGGTCAATCAAAGCTTGCAAATGTTGCTTTGACGCCTGAAACTGCCAAATCAACAAAAGGGGCAGAGAGGAACGCAATCATAACTTCACCCATGTCTACGCGTTCCTCGACCTCCCTTACAGTCCCTTCCTTGGCCTCAACCATGCAGACGCGTTCTCGCTCACGGTCTGCGACTCTTGCAATAGAACCACCAGCAACAAGTGGCCCCTCCTCACGAACGAGATCTGCAACCGCGTCCCAGAACGGCTCTCCCCCACAAAAGGCATCAGGAACGCGGCTCACCTCCTCTGGCGCACGACAGTTGCGGAGTATTCCCAAGAAGTTGAAGAAATTGGCATCCGAAGCTCCCCCCAAGAAGAGGAAATCCGTACACGACGTTGACTCGGATGCCGACGTTCCAGACTCTGGTCCTATCACCGTTCCGAGAACTCCGCGAACAACGTCTCGTGTTGCACCACTCTCTGCGACAGAAAACTTGTCGCGAAGGAAACCAAATCCTGTTAAGAGCAAATCACGGAAGAAGATGCGACTCTCGTCCCCAGACCCGTCGTCAAGATCAGAAGTGGCCACTATACCAAGCAGCCAATCCGACGAGCTGGAGCTGCCCGATGCAGATGCCATGATTTGCGACTCCAAACTCGGCCTTCGGAGGGTTGACGAATGGCGCTCATCAGCCTATCTCCCTTCGCCAGAGTCTATGGTTCAAGAAAACACGGATCTCATGGTCGCTGATGAATCGATTCCAACCACTGATATGACGGACTCGACCACCGCATCGCCTATCCCAACTTCAGACGATGGCGCAATGTCAACACCACCGCGAATTCTGACCCCCGAATCACAGACTTCGTCTTTGCCAAGAACACCCATCGCCTTGGATGTGGCATCTAAAACAGCACAGATTATTGCGGACATCAAGGCAAGAGCGTATGCCACAGTTCACTCAAGCCCGGAAACAACCCCGGTGGTCGAGTTCCCGGATGAACTAGACGATAGCAGCGAGGACGATGAGCTTGATTGGAAAATCCCTGTGCGGTCCGCAGAAAGCTAGTGAGTGATCTGTCTGTAAATTTTAAAGTTTCGCTCGTTAAAATCTCTTTTGACAGCCAAGCCGGGCCATCTTCAAAAGCCAACAACTCGCAAAGTCAGCGCTCCGTAGTCCCTGCATCCTCACCTTTGTCTTCACCATCTTCGAGCGCTTCCACTCCCCCTCGTCCGGTAAGACGAGCAAGAGAAGCTCTCAAGAAAGTTCCATCCGCTTCGATCCAACCTCTGGCCAGGAAAGCTTCAAAGATCAACCCCCTAGATGCTCTGCTGAAGGAGAAAAAGCTTGCCAATGCTAAAGGAAGTGGAGTCGAAGCCTTCCGGTTGGCTGAGAAGGCCTTACTGGGTAAAAGCCGCATGATGAACGAGATGGACGATGAACAGGATACGTCGGACGATATGGAGGCGTGGACGAACGAGGCAGCTGCTCTCAAGGCTGTGGGGGAGCAACATGGGGATTCTCAGCTACTATATGTAGAGGAAGAAGAGGTTGACCTGAACGGCATCTCGTTGGATGAACAGGAGAATCAGCGGCTGTTTGGCGAGAAAGAGGGGCGCACCATTGTTGACATCTTGCAGAGCGAGAAAGAGAAGAAAATCAGGGCAAAGGAGCGAGAAAAGGCTCTTGGAGTTCCTCTTTGGATGGCTGAGCAGGAGCCCTCGGATTCAATGTCTCTTGACCAAGTTATACCCTCCCTGATGAATGCCGGAAACCACCCAATCCTCCGGATGTTGAACAATGCTATTGAGAGGAAAGGTGAGCTCTATTGTATGGCGGTTTTAATGCGATTTTTCAACTCTGTTCGTCAGACTTTGGTCGCCTGGCGCTGTTCTTGAACTCAGAGATCCTGGCGAAACTCGATTTTGTTCAATACCCTGATATTGGTAGTTGGATGTTTACAACTGGTAAGTCGAGCAGCCCCTCCGGCTCCGTTGCACTTTTCTGAACCGATTGTATAGCATTATTTGCTGAGGAGTCTGGCCTACGAACATCGGCTTTCCAAGCACTCCTGACGTTATGGGCACGACCCACACGCCAAGTCCCACCCATCTCAACGGCAGATGTGGTTTTATGTCTTCTTCGCTGCGGAGCAGAGCCCTCCGCCTTACGCATCCTCGGCTGGCCATGTGATGAACTTGTGTTTCCCGCTCTGGAGGTCCACCAGTGGGAGAATGTCATTTACAACCTGCTCGCGTTGATTAGAGCATATTATAGGTGAACTCGACCGGAACATTGCGTCGACGTGCATCACTCATCTCATAACTACATGCATTATAGCTCTGGCCAAGTCCCTTCTGAAACCACCCCCGATATCGCTCTTGCTTTGTTTCGTGTGGGGATCGATCCCTCTCTGTCTCTGGAGTTGCAAGGTGACATTCGCAAGACCCTCCACTTTGTTTGTCAGCATATTGGTTCTGGCGACAGTCTGAACCCGCGTTTGGTACGTTCAAGTGGTTGAATCGTATCTCCCAATGCTGATCACTTGACTAGGAGACGGCTATCTGCACTAGAGTAGTTTCCTACCTGAAATCATTGGAGCCCATCAACCAACATCATGCGTTGGCCTACTTGTCAGCGGGCTCCGGTCGTGCACAACGCATTGCCAGGTGGATCGCCCATTCTCTCATTCTCAACGTTGATTCCGTGAATTCTGTGAGTGATTTAGAACCTCATCCGAGTCTATATTCTCAATGCTCCTACGTTTTAATAGAATTCTTATACCGAACTACCACCACTCTCAGATCTTCCTGCATGTATATCTGCAGTGGAARGTCAAAGCGGCAAGCCTGCGGGAAAGTTTGCACTAGTGGAGAACACGGATTACGTTGACCTTGAACACAACGTGCAAATTCTGGCCATCGCGATTACAAATGTGGATGGATATGTCGCTCTGGAGAAACTCGCGCCGAAACCTTTGATTCGCACCCCTTCGAGTCCGAGCAAAGCTGCGGAACGACCAAATACGGTTTTGCAAGCTGTGATAGCTGCTATTGAACACCTTCACACCAGTATCGGTGAGTAACCTCCCTTGCCCTCGTTGACCGAGAATGATGAAAACTGACACATATTTCTCTGTGTCCTAGTCGATACCCGAGCCGCGCATTTGGATCGGTCGAGAGCGAAAGCTGCATTGAAGGAGCTTTCGATGAGGATACATTATCAGCGCGAAGCAGCTTTACACAGTAACGGGACGGGAAAACCACGGAACGTGCTCACAAAATATTTTCCGTCGGGTTCAAAGGGTGGCACGAGTTTGGGGTCATGAAACGGAGTGACTAAAGTATCCTTTTCTTTTTCTTTTTTTGTGAGCAGAGGTTTTTTTGAGTAACATATTAATATCCACGGTTGCTTATTATCCCCCCCCATGGTAGTTCAAGGTATAGAGCTTTTAATAATTCCAATTTCTTTGTAAATGCGATCAACGGTCGTAGTGCTCGTAGAGGCGCGAACGAACTAAAAGTCCTCTATGTCATCGTCTTCATTCAAGTCGAGCTCTATATCCCACGCTGGACTAGCCTCACGAACTCCTTCCATAGGTCCCCCGCTGGAATTACCTGAGGATGTAAGCCCACTGGACTCTGAAGTCAAGGCAGTGGCTGCTGTTGGTACCAGTTGAGATGTTGACGAGGTAGGAATATCCAAGTCTGATGAAGTCGATGATGGATGTGCCTGCGCCGGTTGCTCGCCCTGCTGCATACTCTCTACAAGGGTGTTTGTAGCGCGATTGCGAAATGGTTTCTCAAACGCATTCTTTACGTTCTTGACTTTCACTTGACCGAACCCAGAGAGGTTTTGGAGCTGATCTGGAGTCGCTTTCGCTATTCGAGCGAAACTCTTGTTTTTTGTTTACATGTCAGACAAGGGGGGATGGAAGGATTTCTATGAGGTGGAGGGAGGACTTACACCAAAAGACGTGCGAAGGGTCTCGACGTCTGTTTTGTTTACTTTGCTGATACTGGTGAGGGCGGTGCGGAGCATGGCTGGGTAGTCTTTGTCCACACGTTCTTTTATCATATCGGGGGGTTTATGCTCGAAGCGCTTGAATGTGGACAAGTAGTGACCGGCTTCCTCGAATCTGAGTTGGGGCAATCGTCAAGGTAGGGTTTTTGGATGGAGGAAGGATTGGCGTACGAGAATGCGACGAGGACGGTGACGTTGTTAATCAAACACATCTGGTGGGGTACTGTCAGACGAGCTCGAGAGGGCGCAAGTTTGAATGACCTTGGTGAGCTCGCGAATGGATTGCCGATGATCTGACTATTTGGGATCAGAGGTAGCAAGGACATCAATGTAAAAACACCGCGTACGATATCGCATAGTATGAGGAGAATGCGGAGGGTGTACGAAAGACCGAGCTTTTCGACGCGTCCGTGGATATATTCTGGATGGAGACGATGATATTTGAGACTAGACAGGTGAGAATCGTCTACAAAGGTGGTTTGAACCCGCGAACCTTAGAAAGAGGACACCCGTAGTTCTGCCAACTTGATAGTCGGCGACGATATCGCCGAATTCCTTGCCCACATTGCGGATGTGTTCAAGGACAAGATTTCCGCGCTGGGTGGGTCAATCACGGTGAATTCTGGTCAACGAGATGGTAAACATACTTGCAAGGGGTTTATGATAACATTGTTTCTGGTTCCTGGGACGACGACTGGTGGTACAATTGGTGGAGGTTGTTGAACGGGGTGGGAAGATGACATGTGGGGACCGGACCGTGACTGTTCCGGGTGGCAATTTATCAGAGTTGTTCTATTCGCAGTCAGCGGGACCACTCTCGCTTTGACTTCAATGGACAACGATATCAAACTACCACCTCCGTCTATTCAATCTCTCAAAAGACGTCCCTATAACAAGTCTTTCAAATTCTTAGCCTTTTTATGGATTGTTTTTGCTTCATCCTTCACTTTCACCTCCCTAAACTCATGGAGGAATATACCCGTCTCTCACGTTCCTCTTCACGCAGCTGAAACTTTGCAGAAATGTCGCTCTCTCGACGCGAAACCTGGTCCCCCACCCAACTTTCATCTTCGAACAATCTCCGATCGGTTTGCACCAGGTACACCTCCAACCCTCATGCTCAACGCGACTATTTGGACTGGACGTGATTCCGGCTTCGAGGTTGTCAGGGGTGACGTTCTCCTTGATAATGGCATTATTCGTGCAGTTGGAAATATTCAACCAGCGCTGCTGGAGAGGTACCGTGCCCTCATCAAGGTTGAACTCAACGGCGCTTGGGTATCTCCTGGGTCGGTATTTCCTCTTTCATTGCTTATCGACCCATCTAATACGCGGTTATAGTATTGTGGACATGCATTCCCATCTGGGAGTGGACAGTTCTCCTTCTCTAAAAGGCGCGTCCGATACAAATTCGCGCAAAGGGCTTGTTTTGCCTTGGCTTCGAAGTCTGGACGGTCTCAACACGCACGATGACGCTTATCGTCTGTCTATATCTGGTGGAGTGACCACGGCTGTTGTTCTCCCTGGGTCGGCGGATGCCATAGGTCAGTCGGTCGTCGTGCGGGGTTCGCAAGCTGACACACCGTTGGTCAGGCGGTCAGGCATTTCCCATCAAGTTGAGGCCTACCGCGGAGCGTTCCCCGTCATCTATGCTCCTCGAACCCCCCTACTCCTTGAATGGGACAGTGGTAGACCCGTCGCTCCCTCCTCGCTGGCGTCAAATGAAGTAAGTCGCGACTCTTCTTCGTTGGTTGACGTTCCTGACGATGAACCAAAGACATGCGTGTGGTGAGTAAACCCTCAACGAGAATGGCCTGAATTGAATTCAAGACGTTAATATCCAGGCGAGAACCCGAGTGAGTAACGCTACATCTTTCTCTCCACCCTTTTTCACCTTTCCCGTCGTAGGTAGGGTCTATAAAGGGTCAAGAATGGACACTATATGGGCCTTCAGAGAGGGGTATGCATCGCGTGTTAGCTCTTTCTCCTGACCTCTTACTTCACTCTCTCAGCTATAACAAAGCACGTCAAGTTAAGCAAGCACAAGATAATTACTGTGCGAAGGCTCTTGTAGGCAAATGGGACGGTCTAGGTGCATTCCCAGAGGATTTGCAGTGGGAAGCGCTGGTTGACGTCCTCCGTGGTCGTGTCAAGGTACGAGTTGTTTTTCACCCTCTCCTGCCGTTGCTGCATTGAATTCTCAGGTTCATAATCACTGCTACGAAGCCGTAGATCTCGATGGACTCGTCAGAGTGAGTGATAAATTGTGGGCATGTTTAGCAAGCTCATCTTGGCTAAATGATAGTTGTCGAACGAATTCCAATTTTCTATCGCCGCTTTCCACCATGCTCACGAAACGTATCTGGTTCCAGACCTCATCAAGAAGGCTTACGGTAACGACAATTTGACTGCATCGCAACATCTATGCTTAACCATACTCTTGAAAAGGTTTAACTCCCGCGATCGCTCTATTCGCGACAAATGCTAGATACAAGCGTGAATCATATCGAGGCTCTGAATTTGCGCCCCGTATCCTAGCAGACCACGGATTACGTGTCGTCATGAAGGTCAGCACGAATGCAAAATCTCAGATCAATCAAATTAATCATGGGTCTAGAGCGATCATCCAGTCCTTAACTCCCGCCACCTTGTGTACGAGGCCCAACAAGCTCATTTTTACGGTTTGGCGGCGAATCTAGCCCTGGCTTCCGTGACAACGACCCCTGCCACGGTCATAGGACAGGACCATAGGATAGGTTATGTCCGGGAAGGTATGTGGACGCTTGATTTGTCCCGATAAAGTGTTGACAAGACCGCTCAGGGTACGATGCTGGTGTGTATCAGTCAACATCTTGGGAAGACAATCGTTGAACTGTCCGTAGATGTCATCGTTTGGGATAGCCATCCCTTGGCCCTCGGCGCAACCCCGAAGCAAGTTTACATCGACGGAATCGCTCAACTCACCACCCCACATGCAGTCGAGAAGCCTCGTCAATTCCAGGATGTGCCAGTGACACCCAACTTTGACGATGAGGCCAAGGCTGCTCTTGAATATGACGGCCTTCCACCCCTCTCCCCGAAGAAGATCTTGGACGACAAGATCGTCATATTCACTAACGTTAGCAATGTGTTCATCCGACACCAACACACCATTCGCCACGTCTTTTCAAGCACTGATGCCCCACACGCTGGTGTAGTCATTGTTGACAATGGGGAGGTCGTTTGCGCGTCCACCACCACTGAGTGTCTGACCGACTCGGAAGAATTTGCTTCCGCCCTCAGAGTTGACCTCAAAGGCGGAACAATTTCGTAGGAGATCTTCGTTTATTCTTGAAGTCGCTGCTGAATTGGATCTCTTCTCCAGACCGTCTTTGATCAGTTATGGCAGCGATCTCGGGTTAGGTCACATCGCTGCTGAGACATCAACAAATGATGGACCAGTTATCGACGTCTTGACAGAAAAAATTCCGGATATCTTGGGTGGGGACGGTAGTCTCATCCGCGCCGTTGACGGCTTGCAATTCTCAACCCGAGATGCACTGTGAGCCCTCCTTTCCCCGACTGTATGCTCACTGAGATTGATTTCTCGACAGTCTTGCGTACAGAGCTGGCGTTACAGTCGGAGTGACGGCACCCCAGTCCTCTGGTTTCCTATCAGGCCTCAGTACAGCCTTCGGCACTGGACACCCACACAGGTTGGGAAAAGGTGCCGTCGTTCAGGACGTAACGGCCGTTCATGTCCGCATCAAACCCGGCACACCTGGCGTTAGCACCCAAATCTCAGCACTAAGACGGCTGTTGTTGGGGTATGGCCGTGGACAATTGGCCGATACCTTCCATGACGTTGCCCATGTGCGTTTCGATGCTTTTCTTTTTTTGTTTACGTTCGTGTTTGTTATTGACAGTCCCGCGCGCTTTGTCTCCCCCTCTTTCTCACACACCAGGGTCGTCTACCGCTTGTTGTTCATACGCACAGCGCGGATGTCATGGCCACATTGATCGAACTCAAACAAGAGATAGAATACGATCACGGATACCCGATCCGCCTGGTCATCAGCGGTGCCGCCGAAGCCCACCTTCTCGCTAAAGAAATTGGAAAAGCGAAAGTCGGCATCATCCTTTCTCCTGTTCGCCCTTTCCCAGGAACGTGGAGTGGCAGACGCATGTAAGACCGTCTTGGTCTCTTTCTCTCTCTATCTCTCTCAAAATCGTTGAGCGCAAGAATCTGACGCTCAATTTTCTTTCTAACATAGCCTCGCCGGTCCACCACACACACCAGATAACGCGATCCAAGTGCTTCTGGCAAACAACGTGATCGTCGGTGTAGGGATCGACGAGCCCTGGGAGGCAAGAAACCAGAGATTCGATATTGGATGGGTATGTAAACCAAACATTTAAAACTTCCAACACGTTGGCTCACACAAGTTCCTTTTCTTTTCTTTTTCGTTAGGCCGCCCTGGAAGCGGATGGACACATCTCGAAAGCGGAAGCATTGGCATTGGCGTCCGTCAACCTCGAGAAACTCCTAGGCATTAAAGCCCTCGGAGACCTGGTCGCGACGCAAGGAGGTGAATTTACAGGATTCGACGGAAAGGTCATCGCGATCATCTCTCAGACTCGTGGTGTTGTCGACGTCTTGTAGTGAGGTGTCAAGGGTGACAAAGGCTATGCAAGTCGAGTCAGGTCAAGAACGGGGAAACTTAACAGACGGAGAGCAGTTTTTTGTTCGTTTGTTTATGCTTTTTTTCCCCTTGTCTCAAATGGTACAATCAATTGCTCTGAATCTTTCCGCTACGATGTCCCGTTCGTGGTTATGTTATTCGTGCGGGAGGTCGTGTCAAGCAATGGCTGTTGCGCCAGCTCTTGGCGAACGAAGTCTTCAATGCTGGGCAATGCGCGTGTGATTAGGATGACAGGCCGTGATTCCTCTAGGGTCGGGGAATGGGTGATTTAGAAAACCCAGGCTTAGTAAGGAGTAGTGAGGAAACGGTTCGCACCAACGGGCAAAATACGTCCGTGCTTCTTCATTTCCTTTGCGTTACGGTCTTGGTTGATGAGTGGGTGTGTCGTCGGAATAACAACCAGCGAGTGCTGTGTAAAGTCAATCAGTAAGGGAAGGTGCCTAAATCACATCTCCTCACTTTCTTGTACCACTGTCGGAGGTCTTCCGTGTATTTAGGTGGAGGCGGCATTACGGAGTGTCCTGCAACTTGGATGACAGCCTCGACGTCCCGCATCACCGTCATGGCTGGAGGGGGACACAGATAAGGAGGAAGGTATAAGAGGGAACAAAGAGACAGAGATAAGGAAACTCACTTCGGCTATTGATCAGATTTGTGATATGTTCGCATCCTGGTCCATGACCGATGAGAATGATTCGCTCTGCGCCAGATAACCTTATGCACAGTGAGAATAAGTCGAACTCCAACGCAAGACCTGCTTACTGGATGTAATTGTCCCATATGTAAGAAGGAAGGTCTGATCCGATGCCGTCGAATGCTTTGGTCTTCTAATTCATCGCGAGGTCAGACATGGTAAACTATGTACGTTGCTCATTTACCTTGGAAGAATCCGCCACCTTCTTTGGGAAGAGGTTGGCATCCACCAACGAATAACCCTCTTTCCTAACCCATCTTATCAATTCTTTCGAAAAATCGATCTACGGAACATGATAGTAAAACAAGATTTCTTTCAAACGATAAACCGACTCACCAGGTACGAGCGCTCCATATGCACGTCGCAAGTGGCAGATGATTCCAATTCCATGCGCAAATTACCACTACTCAAAATCAGGACCATTTCATCATTTGAGAATCGGTCACTTACAATTCATGAACGAAGAACACTAATGTCTTCTTCGTCCATAGATCTGCGCTGCACATAATTTGGCAAGGGTACGCTTCTTCCAGTTGCTCGTTCATCAGGGGTATCTGCAACATCTCGTAGTTTTTGTAGAGGTAATACTGCCGGTGTGCCTTCAGGATCTCTGCAACCAAGGATTAATTTGACTCGTCGCCAAGGGCCCAAGACCGCTTACCCGGGATCGAGAACGTTGCCTTTTCTGGCTCTGGAAACAAGCCTCAGGAGACGATGGATGGAGGCGATTGAAGGCGAAAAAGAAATACCTTCGACCGGTTCGCACGCTTTCGGGTCCATGCACTTCCAATACTTGCTCTGCTGCTTGGCCACAAAGTACACTGTTTCCGTCCCTGCCTCACTAGCCACCATGGGAGGCAACGCCTCAGGAGGCTCTCCTAATAGGATTTGAGTCACAGCTAATGCGGAATCTGAAATGGAGTCCAAATTGTAACCGCCCTGTGTAGGCCATTAGCATTGACTTGTGAAAAACAATCAAACGTTGACAAACCTCCAACGCGACAACGAGCCTGCCTCCAGCTAGCCCAGATAACATATGCGTCATATGGGCATACCCAGCAGGGGAGACGAAACACTCTCCCAGATCATCGCCGGCCGCTGCATCGAACCCCGCTGAAACTGAAGAACTCGTTTAGAACAGCGCTCTTATTGTGAGTTGTAGTGTAAAAGGACATACTAATTACCAATTCTGGCGAGAATTCCATCGCGATGGGCATTACGATTTTCTGGAAGGCGTACAGATAATCCGCGTCTCCCATGCCTTTCTCCGGCCATGGGATATTCACAGAACTTGTAAAAACTCAGCTCATGGGACCTCATGTCGTGAACAGGGTGAACTTACAATCCGAGACCAGCACCCTCTCCACACGACGTCAAACCACCAAAAGGACCGCAAGGGTAGAACTCGCCCTGTTCGTAACGATGCAGTGATACATACAGCACACTGGGGTCGTCATTGAAGGCACGCTGAGTGCCATTGCCTGAACAATGAAAGAGTCTGTATCAGAGGGTTGATACCGCCTGTGAACTTCCCTACCATGATGCACGTCCCTTGCATGATGTCAACAGTCTTTTCCCACATAGTAATAAACAAAGAAACCGCGCACCAATCCAGAATCATAATGCGCTTGATCGGCGTTAGCTGTTGGACAACACGCGCGGCCACAGCAACGTTGTTGAAAAAACAAAAGCCCATGTGTTCCTCAGGCTCTGCATGATGACCTGGGGGCCGTACGATCGCGAACGACTTTTTCAGTTCGTTGCGGGCAACAGCAAGAGAAGCCTCAATAACGCCACCGCAACTCAAAAGAGCTGATCTCGTAGTCCCTGACATCACATAGAGGGATAACTGCTCATAGTAATATTCTGAATCGACGCGTTCTTGATCTGTCATGACTGTCGGTGCACACGACGGTCAGCACGCGGACGTTCAAGTTGGTCGACTAGAGAGCCATCTTTGGCTTTCAACAGACACTCACACTGAATAGCTTGTACTTTGTCCCAGTGATCAGCACTGTGGACGAGCAGAGCTTCCTCTTTCAGAACTGGTCTGATGGGAATCCATTTCATCTTGAGGGTACACCGAGCCGTCAGGAGTGTTTTCCATATTCGCGTGATGCGATCTGGTTGTTCCGGATGACCATGTGGCGAGAAGTGCGAGGTCATTTCGGCGGAATAGACATAACCCACGGTGTATTGAGGAACGTGTAACGGGACGGAGGAGGAACGGGGGTGTTGTGGGGTGGCTGATAAGTTTTGCGGTGTCGCACGAGCGGATTGTGAGGGTTCGGCGTCGACTTCCATTGCCATAGAAGAAGAAGCCCTTGATTCAGGTCTCGAGGCCATAGCTGGAAGCCGAGGGCGGGAGCTCGGAGGCGTCGAGGCGAAGGGCAATGCCTTGTTTGGCTTTGTTGTCAATTATGGATTTCTGTAACTTGTTGTATCCCAGAGTCTGGGCACATGGAAAATAGTATAACATAATGGACATGATAGTTGCTACATGCGAAGAGATTGTAATCGTTATAATGAATAAATACTTGGGGAGCTCCTAGAGGGTCCCCTCCCAAACTGTCAAAGTCATCGTCGCACAGTTCGAGTGCGCACATCTTGCTGTGGTACAATTCTTCTCTTCTATTCATGCTGGCTCGTTATTAAGATTCGTGGGCTGGACCCTCGCTCATGCGTCCGACAGCTGCGTTAGCATTAGTGTCGTTAATTGAGGAGCATTCGTTTGGCTCGTTACGTCCGGAACAGGAAGGCGCTGCATGTTGATGATGAAACGACATCCCTAGTTGATTATCAGATACATAGATGTCGATGGACGGCGGGAAGGCAGTGACCTACAGCAGCGGACACGACCGAAAGCATCCATCTGGAGGGGGGATCAATAACACTCGTGGAATAAATCGAAAAAAGGTACATACGCATAACCAGCGGTGGCATAAGCGAGATCCATTAGTGTATACACAACCATAAGGGTATAAAATACTGCAAAATTGTTCAGTGTTCCCGCAGGAAAGAGTGAGACATGTACACCAACAAGAAAGCACCCCAAATGCAATCGCGCCATCTCGAATCATGAGGGTTACAATGGGCGATCTACCCCAATGGCCTTTCAAATAACGCATGATGGACAAGAGCAATATAGTAAGCTGGGAGACCATTGCGGCGATCCTGGTATGTTTGTCAGCTCGACAGATAAAGGAAGGCGCAAAAAGTTTCACCCGAAATATGCAAAAGACGTTGGCACTCGGGCGGTGATATAATCAGGATCAAAATCACTGCTTGGAAGAGTGATCACAACGCCAAGGACCACCACCAAAAGCTCTGTGAATATCAGGGCGATGAATATTATCCCGACCCATAATTTTCGATCCCACAGTGCGTAGACTGTTTTTAAAAATAAGTCGAGGGAACACACGTCGGGGGATGATTGACCCACCTCTAGCCATCATGACAATTTCCACTCCAGTAACTGCAACCGCTGCCACCAACACCTGACATGCGTACCAGGCGCGTAATGCATAAGGATGCATTGGAATTTGCAGAGCCACTGCCATGTCAACAAAACGGTTACATCTATCAAATGTTGCCCGTTCACACCGTTGTTACCACATAAGCAACAAAGGCTTACATCTGAGCAGCCATTGAAAAATATCGTGTGAATAGAAATGCCCATTTGATCCATGCCCCATTAGGCTTCCTGAGCAGCAAGGATTTTGTCAACTGCGCTCTTTGTGAAAACGCGTGCTACTCACGACCAGATGTACTCAATCTCAACATCGAGGGTAATCGCCCACTCCCTTGGGGGTATTAGAGAGATGTGGCCGTGACTGCAATGAGAACTCACCAGAGGAGAAAGGCAACCGCAGCACCTTTTTCGTAGAAAAATCAGCTGCGCGCCAGCATCAAAAGGAAGCTGACAGACCAGATGCTCTGCTGAGATCGCTTCGAAGGCGGACGCTGGGACCAGAGTCCCCCAGCATTGAGCTTTGAAGCCAAGAGAGTCAATCTCAGAGGAAGCGGCACAAAGGGATTTTTGTACAATGTGGTGCGAATGAGGGAGGGGTAAAGACCATGGAGAATACTGTGGGTGAATAAGTCTGCTTCTTCATACTGTCGGTAAACCGATCCACAGAGGCCGATCAAATCTCAGATTAAAATGGGGCGGGCGTGTGGAGGGAAATGACTAGGTACTTTGGCTCTTTTTCCGAATCTCCTGAGCGATGACCGCTGAACTTGTTGGCGACAAATGGTGGGGTGGCTCAATTGTAATTCTCTCGCGGTGTTTTCTGGGCAGGGTTGCCATTTATTGTCGCACCGAAGCAGATGGGCGTTGTTATCTCCTGCACCCAATGAGCCCTGATTGTGAAGCGCGAGGACGTATTATAGAGGGATATACCCACCTATTTTCCGCAGACAAAAAAGGGGGCTGGATGGTCGTGTGTGAGATGATGCACTCATTGTATCTCGTATCGTGATGACTTCTGCCTGTCCGAGAAGCTGTTCAAATGGTGAGATACGAAAAAGATGAATGCATGATGGACGTCTGGACAGCCCTCTGACGGCCTCAGGAGTAGTAATTATATACAAGGTGTTCACTGGTCCAACCGGACATGTTGGTTTGGGACTGGTCTTTATACATTTGAACTCCGCTCACCCCGAGAATCTTCGCCGTTGAGCAGGCAGTAGTCAGAAACTCACCTTGCCCAGCTTAAATGTTTTGCCCAAGATATGCAGAATTCGAAATTCAACCTGAGATATATTTCCCCTTATTTTGATGGCGAAAATTCTGCCCTAGCGCGCAATGCGCGTTCTAATGATGTTACCAGATGTACTCAGGCTGAGAATATTGGGCACATTTATATTTTATTCCCTTAAAGTAAATCTTTCAAGGGATGATGATCTGTGACAACGGGGACCGCTGACCATCATCGCCGATCTCGCCGTTGTCTCCGAGTCAATGTTCACGGTACACTGGCAGGCGGCGGTGCTGCGTGTATGTAGTTAGCCCATAAACAGACGCAACTCCTGAACTCTTCCATACTTCCACGACTCGGACAAACGACTACTAACGAATTCGCTGACTTTTTCTCGTTTTACACCGACTGACACCCTTCGCAACTCACGAGTCTCCATTGGCACATGGCGTTTTCCTACCGGGATCTATTTTGCGGAGGCAAAACTTTCTGTTGCTGCCTTCCCGTTCGAGTGGGGGTCATCATAATGTCCTTACTCGGAATCCTGATTTCCGGAATCCTTTCCATCATCATATGGTTCGAGGTGGCTAGTAAGTCCTCTCCCTTTGGAGAAGGGGCCATGCTCAACAGATCTTCTGAAACACAACCACAGGTACCACAGACATGCCAAGTGACGAACGAACAGCTTTCGTGTTTGCCGGTCTGATACAGAGTATATTGTTTGTGGCCTCCATACTCGGGTGAGCTTCTTGGCCAATTCAACAAATCCTATCTTGCTCACCCTTTGTAGTTTCGTTGGCGCCGTTGTACGAAAAAAGTCCTTCATTCAGATCTACGCGTATGTGATCTATACCCATTTCATCATCAACCTTGGAGTGGCTGCCTATCTACTGGTCACCGTTTCCCGTTTCTCTGCCAACGCCGCAACAAAAGCATGTCAAAGTACTGTGCAGAACTCGCAAGCCCAAAGTCAATGCATTGGGTTGTTGAAGGTCGCCAAAGCGGTTTACTTCGTGTTCGCCTCGGCATTGCTCTTGGTAGAGATGTGTAAGCACCAAGTTCAACTGACAATAATTGGCAAACGACTCATTTAACCCAATCAGACGGTGCCATCATCGTAACCCGGTATCTGGGCCAGATCACTGGGGAGAAACGCACAGCTCGAGCTTCGCGTATCATGGGTCGAGAAGCCGGTTCATCAAACGCTCCGAAAGGTGTGCGTTATTCAGGCGTGCCAGGCTCACTGCAAGAGAGGGGGCTTTTGAATTCGCCGAGTCCTTACGCAATGAGCCCACATTCTTCAAATCCATACGTTCCAAGCCAATTCGCAGCTGCGCCAACGGAAGAGTTCAATCCTTATGAAGAGGTTTCTGCTGCTGGTCCCAGCTATGTTCGAGTCCCATCTGCATATGCTGCGGATACTCGAGGTCCCCCACTAGAGGTTGGCTACGGTGGCGGCTCGTGGACACACGAGGCCGTCATGGAAGAGGAAAAGGAAAGGGTGAGAAGGGAAGACGGGGAATTAGAAGAAATACCGTTTTTGAGTACGGAAGGGCAGGTCCAACCTGTCGAAAGGGCGGCGGCTTGGGAAGAGGAGCGTGAGGTGAAAAGTGCAGCAGGCCCTTCTTTGCGCACTCGTCAGTTGGATGATCTCCCGAGATATACACTGTCCGATAGGCCCGTACCACGACCAGCTAGTGGAGAGGATGTGCCGACAAGATGACCCTGTTGTTTTTGATTTTCGTGACTTTATGTTTCTATGGTGGACTTAGTAGATAGTGGAATTCGCATTCTTTTGTACTCAATCAAATGTTTCGCTCAAAATGCTATTATTTATGGATTGTGTTGCCAAACATTGACTTTGGCGCCGAGCTCGGTGTCATTCAGAGGATGGGAAACAGCACCAGAACTATATGACATGCACAAGCGGCGAAATGCCCAACGAAGGCACCTCATCCAGACCGTAAGTATCCTATTCCTTGTGCTCAATGTCTTGCTAATGCACCGTTTCCTTACAAGTTGGAAATCTTGCTCTATGAGTTGCATACCTTGGCTTTCTTCCTCTCACCCTCTGTCTTCGCCTTCGCATGCCGGCTCGTCTCGCAACTTCATTGCACCAAACAGAAAGAGATGGACAGTTCAAAGTCTCTCCGCATATGTTTCATCATCGTCCTCCTCCTCAACGTCCCAACTCTTTGGCAACACGCGACGCCCAGCAATGTGGATGAACGTGCAATCATCCTGGACTTTGTTGGCCTGGGTACGTCTATGTCCTCTTCAGTTACGAATCATTGCGGCTAATTATTTCTACCCAGCCTACACTCCTTCAAAATTCCAACTGTTCTGCTCCGACTTCATCATCATCTTTCTCCAGCTACTTCTTGCCTCAATCGCCTATGATACACCACCGCCCCAGGAAGACTCAGACGTCAACGACGTTTCGCGGGTGCCCGCGGCCCTGCCAACTTCGCAGTCGCTTGGCGGCTCCACGTTCAAGGCATCACCGGGGGTCGCTTCTACAGACGTCGACAGTTCGTCTTACGTGGTCGATGTTCGTCTTCGACCCATCATAGCTCGTTTGCGACAGCCTCCCCAAATTCCCATTTCTCAGCGCCAGAACGCATTGTTGCCGTTCCCAAATACAACACCCTGGCCCATCCCTGGCATGGGCATGTTTTTGCCGAGGATAGGGCAATCTCGGAGAGAAGCTGTGCGAACCCCTCCAATAGAACGTGCTGGTCAAGAACGCAGGATACCCGGGGGTATGGACACGTCGTAATACATTGTTTTTCTGTGGCCGTGTCTTGCATACGGGGGTGTGGGGCAGTATTTATATATTATCTGGACTTCGCGAGCCTTAATACTAGAGTGCGATATGGTCATCCATTTTTTCGCAAATCAAATCACCACTTTCGCTTCATCTGCGTTTGGGGTTGGTATCTGGGGCGGGTGACGAATTGGAGGATTATTGAGACTTACAGCCTCACGCAAACATTGACCGAACTTGGCGAATTCCGCTTTGCAGACGTCCTGCTTCACGTCCGTGTAAGTGTTGAGGATACACCTCCCGTAAGCCGTGGCTTGTTGCGAGCAAGTTGTGGTCGAAGCTACCGCGAGGCGTTGTAAAGGAGAAAGGGTTTTGGCAGTCTGCGAGATTTGACCCATACTCAGCTGGAGGCGGGCGTGATGATGGACTCGTCCAAAATTCGCGAGAGGGATGCTTAGTCATCTGCGCACTGTCACGTGCCCCATAGAAAGTCCCTTGCGCGACTGTCGTTGACGAGTTGGACGACGTCGCCCAACTGAGTCCTCAAACCACATTTCCGAGCCACCATGAGCTGATCGTCATTTTTTCTGTATACATACACCAACTACAAGTGACACGATCAATATGCTCAACCATCTCCTTCTCATCATATGCCTCTGCATCGTCATAGCGCTCATCCTCTATTTCTTTTATTGGAACCGTTTCATGGGATTTGTGCTTGGACAAATAATAAGACTTTTATATTGGAATCAAGACGCGTCGAGCATATGGGTAGAGATTGGTGCGTTCCTAATTCACTTTCCAAACAATCCCGTGGTACAATTGCCTGCAATCTAGGCTCAATACACTTTTCGCTTTTGGCGGGCCGAATTCTTCTGAAGGATGTACGATATCACTCAAGCAATCAAACTATCAACATCATCAAAGGTCAAATACAATGGCGCTATTGGATTCGAAAACCAACGAGTAAGGAGGAAGTGAACGCCTCTCTAACAGGGGACGAGGGTATGTGGCTTCCCACTTTTGCTGGTCCAGCCCTCACAGAGGAAATAGGCTCCCCAAAAGATCGTGCACTATCATGCCGTGTACATATCTCATTTCAAGGATTTGAATGGTTCATGTACAACAGAACCGCAGCGTACGACAGTATCATCTCCCAAATGGCCGCTCAGGGTAACCCCCGTCCCCCTCTCCATACCACGGTGTCTCGTCAAACAGCCTCGAGATTTCCTTTGGCTGGTCAGTGATCCCACGCGTCACCCTGCGAGTTAGCCGGACTGAACTCACCAACAGGTACATTGCGCGCACCGTTGCTCCTGCAAAGAGCTTTCGCGTGGATCAGGCGGGAACTCCCAACCCTCGACCCAAAGGATTTGTTTCCCCTCGGAATTGAAGTCACCAAAGGAGCCATTATCTGCGGGAATGCATCGACTCCGAACTTGCTCATGGCCGAATTCAAGAAGACTTTGGGAACTTTCGGTATCGTGCAGGTGAGCAGATCCCCATGCACCTCGGAATTTCTGTTTATTCAGGCTGTTATCCAGTCCAGATCGAGGCATGACCTCTATAAGCAAGTCCTTAGCCTCAAATTTCAAGATGCCGTTATCCGTTATGTCGAAAATGAACACTATGTTGACACCATGACTATGATGGGCGATCTTATTCACACTCGTGTCCACCAGTGGGTATACTCTTGACGATTTTGGTGAAGCTGGCTCAACCATAAACCCAGGAACCCACAATTAGCGGAAGGTGTCTCGTACCTGTCATACAAAGCCTTTGCCAAAATTTGGCGTCAACTCAAACTGTACATGCTGACAGAGAAGTATCAAGCTACGCGACAATTCGCTGCCAACCAATACAACTTGCCGAAGGCGCGAGTCCACACGAAGTCGAAGAAAAAGCACGATGATACCACCCATATTGGCGAAGACTGGTCAACTTACGAGTATGCGATTGAACGTGAAATCCTTCGTGCCCCCATTCTTGAAGTTTCCTATTATGTGGACGTCGCTGGGCTCGTTCCTCCACTACCACACCAGATCATTCACAGTGCCGTGGAGTCTGTGGATGTAGGAAACGGAGACGTCGCACCTGAGTGGGGAGTGGATTTGGTTGTACGGAGCGGCTTCATTCGATATGGACCATGGGCAGACCGGCAAAGGTATGTAAGCTTGGAGGACTGGAATACGTTGATTGGCTGACTTCAGTCGATCCCAGGGCTGAGTTACAACGAGTTTTCTTTCCCCCGACTTATCAAAACTCTCAGACAACCCCTCACCTACACCCAGGAGACCGTAGACTATGGACAGCAATGCGGGTGTTTGTTGAGTTGCGGGATGACACAACTGTCAACATTCCTTTCAGAGAAGCTTCAAAGGTCACCGACAACACAGTATTGTTAATGATCTTCCCTTGCTCATGCCACCGCTCCAACAGAACTGGCAATGGGATGGTGAAGTCGACTTCCCTCAACGCCCACGCGTGCGCGAACCTGCTTCGATACACGTCACAGCCGGAGACTGTTCGTCGATTAACTACATCATGTCGATGGTGGCAGGGCCTGGAGGTTATGAGCCGACACTGGAAGTTCATCTGGATATTCTAACAATCACCTCAAGCCTCAACGACATGCGGTTGATTACAGCTGAATCCTGCAGGGTGTGTTTCAAATCTTGAGGGCGTCGATCTTCCTTCTGATGGCTAATGTAGGTTCGAGGCGAGATGCCTTCTCCCCTGAAATGGGATGCGGACCGCAAATGGCTATTCTCGATATTTCTGCGCCAACCAAACATTTATCTTCTTCGGGACCACATCAACATGTTCACAGATCTCGCAAAGGACTGGGCATCAGGACCACCCAGCGATTTTCAGCGTTGGATCCCAACTGTTTACTCAGTCGAGCTGGATCTGCATCATTTCGATCTCCATCTTTACGCCAATGACCATAACATAATTGATCGACCTTTGATTGACGATGAGAATGGTGAGTTTCACAGGACGTTCGGAGCAAAATTATATCCGTATTGACCTTCATAGTTCTGTTTACCCTTCGCGGAGCTCGCCTGAAAAATACCGTAGAGATACCCTCCAACACGTTTCGTCCCGAATCCACAACCATCGGAATCTCGGTGGAAGCCCCCGACGTATATCTAGACCTTAGTCTACCCAGATGGAATACCCACGCGTTTCACTCTCCAGAGGGCGGAAACAATATTGGCAGAGTTGGTGCTTTCAAGCTCAGGGGGTCGTATGAGTATTTCTCCGAAGTCGGGCGAGATCGCGTTGAACAGCTCAAACTCGACCTGGTGGTATGTCGGCTTCTCGTTTCACGAGCCTGAACTGATTTTCAACCACTTTGAAGGCCCGCAACCTTCGTTTCAAGGCGCTTGGATGGTCGATACGATATTTCATGGTTTTGCGTGACAACTACCTTGGGTCGTTTACTCATTTTTCAACCTTGCAAGAATACCTAGAAAAGTCCAGAAAAGACTTGCCTCCCGGAGATCCTATTGAGCTGAAGTATCGAGAAGGAAAGGTATGACCTTTGTGTCCCCCTGCTCGAAATTCGGAGTCGAAACTTATCACCCTCTCAGGCGAACATTCTTCAAGTCGAACTCTTGCTCAATGTGCAGAACAGCGTGCTCATCTTACCAGCCGGCCTCCCAGGAAATGAAAAGGTTTTCGATCAAGAGGCGACAGGCAATATCGGTTCATCTTTGGTTCTCACAGTTCCAGAGATACAACTGCACCTCCGTCTGCATGAGTTCTTCATGGGTAAGGAACTGTGTTCCTGCAGGCGAGACTGTATGCTTAATGACGCTGCAGAAATGACACTGAACATTGATCCAATATCTGGCCATATCGAACTTGCGTATCCAGAAAAACTTCGATATGCACGTGAGCACCCTCAGGCTGGGAGAGAGCCGTTATTCATAGATGGTAGGGGGTTACTTGATCTTGATCCTTTTTGGACGTTGCTGAGAACCACTTCCACAGGCATTGATATCACCGCAAACCGACTTTTTGGACCTCAACCTCGCACTGCGACGTACCTTTGCATTTGGGAAATTCGCGTTGGGCGTGTTGGGTGCTCACTTTCAACTTTGGAAGGCAAATTAATTGCTGCAGCCGGCAATACCTTCCGTCTGAACTACGTTGACGCTCCAAATGCTCCAGCAGCTGAGCATATGCCGCACGTGGACCCTGATAGTAGGTGTTGAGAACTTCACTTGTTTTGTCCCTTCACTTAAGCCAAATCAGTTACCTTTGTTAAGGTGACGCTCGCCAGTCTTGACGTTGTTTGGCGGGTTGGCGAAACCGCTGTTTCCCTTTCGTTGCCACTGGGCTTATACATAGCCAGCAATGACTTGGCCGGAAAGTTATATCGAAAGGTTACCTCGGTGAAGGTTCCATGCATCGACGCCAAACTCCTCTTGACCGGAACCTCGGAGCATGTACCTTGGCTTGCTGCAGCTGAAATACACGCGGACGCTTTTCTCGATATATATGCTTGTCCTCATGGGTGGCGGGACTCCGCTAGAGCCCAAGCCGCTTTTGTTGATCAGCAAGATGCCCCGACACGCCGAGCGGAACAACTTTTTGAGAGGCTGCAAGCGTTGAAGTCTGAAGGTACTGTCCATCGCGAGACTCTGTGTCTTTGCCCTGACTGAGCGACTTTGCAGGACGTTCGCGTCATAAAGGCGGACTCTACCTCCCACAACCCATGGTGTCTGTCCCCCGCAGGCCTCCGACGGAAGCGATGACGGACGAAGCTACAAGAGCTTGGGGGCAACCTCGTAAGCTATGGCGGATATCTAGTATCGTGGGAGTGTCAGAGTCGGAAGATGACTCTGCTTCTGAAGCAGACCGCGATGCTCGTCTCGCGTAAGTCAAATTTTGGTCACCGGTAACCTGAAACTGAGCTTTTGCAGGCTGACAAGGTCGTCTACACCACTTCCACCTCAATCTCCTGACGAAGACGAGCGTAACATGTCTGGGAATGATGAGTCTGATGACGGCGACTTGACAGACCAAAGTTCTGATAGTCACTGGTCCGAGAATGAACGTAAGAGATTCAATTTTCATCTACACCTCCCGGAAAAAAAATGCTTACAGCGGACATAGATTGGGCGGAAGATCCAGCGCTGTCTCCGTTTCTTCCTTACTTCCGCTTCGTTCAACATTTTTTCGCCCAAAACCTCAACTACCCAACATCCTGGACTGGTTCTCCCTTCACCATGGCAAAGGTACCGTCCATACTGCATTGTAGTATTCCCTGGTCTCAACAGTGCCTCCAAACAGGCGAACGCTTCTTATGACCACGAGCCCATAGTCACTCCCAAACCTTCGACATGCAAAATTCCAGCAAAACCTGAAACTGACGGGGTGACAACATACCGTATCTCCTCGCAGAGGCCAGTAACTATCAAAATCACTCCTTTAGTCCTAGCATCGGCAGCGACCTTGATAGAGACCCTCTCCCGCAGAGTAAGTGATTCTTTGCCCAGGTTCTTTTCGTCAAAGCTCACTACTTGGCTCAGTTGTTGTCCCCAGAGCTATACCTCGATTCGCTGATTGTTTCTTGTCTCGGAAAATCGGGCTCCGAGAGCGCCAAACCAAGTTCCGTGATCCTAGATGTCCGAGTGCCCTCTTTCAGCGCTACCCTCTTACAACACATTCCCGCTATCAAAGAGTCCACAACACCCCTCGGGGCCGAAAGCCTCGCCGACCTGGATGTTTTGATGAATTTAGTGACCACATTAGAAGACATTGCGTTCATCGGACAGTTCTCCGGTCGTGCGCCATGTTTTTCCATCTCACTTGGACGTTTATCTACGAACCTCTCCCCACTTACCGACAAACGATATCTCACTGCTAGCCATCGAGATGCCACGGTTGCCTGTGAACTCCACAATCTCCAGCTTAGTTTTAGTAACGGCAACCTGGATTTCACGGGTCAGGATGGAGACCTGCAAGTTGGGCATCTTGGACCACCCCATTTGCTGGCCGTTGTTGGTGTGCTAAACCGCCACATCCTCGAGATCAAGCAGACTTTACAGAAGTGGGACGTTGCAACGTCTTCATTCGATAGGCGAATACTCGCAGACATCCTCGAGCGGTCGGAAGGAAAGACGATAGTCGATCCTCTATCCACCATTCAGCCGTCATACCTTGTTCAAGTAGGGGTTCCCCGTCAACTGCGAGCCGATCCATTGTTCAGATTCTTATTCCACCTCCGGCACTCGCTTTGGGACCTGACGAAGGAAGAACGTGCTACCCTCGGCGGCGGCGGCCCACAGGACGACAGACTACGATCGGTGGCGACGAAAGCAATTTTCGAAGCTCGGCTGCTAGCTCTTGACCTTGACTGGCCGGATACAGACCACATTCCAGCCCTGACATCACTCAGCCCAGAACGCCCAACTCCTGCCACCCGTGATGAAGGACCACGAGGCCATCTCCTTCCAAAGACAGTTTCCTTGCGTGTCAAGAAGTTTTTCGTATCAATACCGAATGCGTCTGCCACCCAACTCTTTTCAAATCAAAACAGCGACCTGACAATCACCGATCTGGCAGTAAATGCCCGTTTTCAGTCGCTCAATACGATTCAATACCCCTTCTCAGATTTGGGCAGCATGTCACAGACATCCTTACGGAACAAGCCCACCCCGTCGATCCAGAAAACTCTACTCGCCCTATCCGTTGGTAGTGTTGAAGTCAATGTCCTCCCCCACCTTATGGTGTTCACCCAACATCTTCTGCGCGCAATGCGCGGCGACCGCCCGAAGGGTGTAGGTCAACGTTCAAGCGAGAAGGCCATAAAATCAAAAGCCGAACCTCACAGTCTCGATTTCACTGCAAGCCTCTCTCGAGTACGCGTCCGCGCCGCTGCAGAGAATCTCGTCTTTGATCTGGGTGCTACAGATGTGCAAACCATTTTTTCATGCCTCACCAGGTCCGGTTCTCGCCCGGAAATGTCTGTCAACAGCTCCATCATTTTTGGTGAACTTTTCCTGCGGGCGCGATCTCCTGCGGACCCATCCCGAGAAACCGACCACGACGTCCTTGCTTCGCTCGATCTCACTTCAGGAAAAGCCAATCTCCTTGTTCGCGAACCGCCCTCACAACCCCGAACTACGCGGGTTGTTTTCTCTCTGGGTTCGTTCATCTTCAACGTCCCCCGAAGCGCACTTCGGCTTTATCGATTTGCGGAGGAATGGAGAGCCTCCTTCCTTCCAGGGATCGAACAAACCGTCCAGGAGATCTTTTCCGAGCTGCAGACAACACCAATTAGTCCTACTCCTCCCAGTCCTCTCCGCCTCGCACGTCAGCAGCCTGTGGTTGCGCTACACGTCCACATTTCGCAGTTCAAGATTTCTTTGCAGGTTCTTCGGGGGACTTGGTTGTCCTGGGAGGTATACGAAACAGTTGCATTCATGGAGACCGCGGGCGCATCAACGTCCGCAGCGTATCGATACGGAATTCAAATGGGGTCGCAGGCCTTGAGCGTTTCTTCGGCGCAAGGCGTGTCAGATACCGGAACAAGCACCCGCCTCAAGGTCGTCCTTCCAGCAGTTTCGGTCACAGGACAATACGAAACATCTTGCCTTCATGTTCTGGCCCTCGTCGAGTTTGTCGAATTCAAGGTCAAACCATATCATTGGGACACTCTGCTTGCTGTCCAGCAGAAATTTGGACAGGACTTCAACGACCTCATGGTTTTGATCCAAGAGACCAATCAAAAGAGATCCACCCCTACGCTCAAACGGTCCCCACAACCTGATTCATTGAAATACGTCGGCTTCTTGAAAATCAGAGGCTTCCGTGTAGGCCTGGAGGGGCGTACTTCGACTTTGAACTTGGAATGTCTTGACGTCGGGGGTGGTATAGACGTATCTGCAACTAAAGAATGGCATATCACTATGTCCGACCTCTCCTTGTCGCTGATCCCCCGGGTCACCGCCGGACGCAGGTTCCACCGCCGTCACAGGTCTGCATTCGTCATTGTCGATTTCAAAATTACGGCTGGTCTTGCCACCTCAGAATCGCCTACACGCAACCGCCTCCAGCTTAGTGTTACTAAGATACACGCAGTTATGCAGCCCAGTTCTATCGGGGAGGTTGGGGATTTTATTGATCAGTTGCGGGTGAGTTTTCGAGTTTCCCAGTGATGTCAACCTCACAATGCACCCAACACAGGCTGAGATGCTGGAACGTCAGGAACAGAGGGCCCTCGAGATGGAGGCTTTCAAGGAGAAGACGCGGACCATCCTGCAAACTTTTGAAGTCAAAGTGCAAGAATCACGATTTGACAAACAGCCCTCATGGGTCAAGTCCCATGTCATCGATGTTAGCATTCGAAACATCGGCGTCGCTTTCCCACTTGCCTTGGATCCAGATCTCGAACATCATGGCTCGGGAACCAGCGAACTGGTGCCTGTTCGGGCCTTTCTTTTTGCCATCAAGTCCGTTGAATTTGGCACACACTATGGGGAGACGGGCCAAGCATTGATGAAGAGTCTTTCTTTTCAATTCGTTCCAAGGTAAGCCTTGGATATCGCAGGCAGCACATTACTAACACTTCCCAGGTTCAGGCAGTCGATGTCAAATGACTTTGCTGGCGAGAGTCACCAAACACGCAACAGGCTAGTTTACCCCGAGATGAAAGCACAGCTGCGGACGACTCTTTCAGCAACGAATCGCAACATATGGATACGAGCGGACGTCAGCGGTTTCATACTTGATCTCGATTCCAACATTCCAGATTACGTCTTTTCATTGGTGGACGTCTACCGCCAAGGTCGCGCGCGGGTGGAACAATTGGCTGTGGGGACTCCACGTACGCCATCAGCTACAGAACAATCGTTTGACGTTTTCGGCGAGAAGGGCAAGGACAAGGACAAGGAGCGTACGACGCTTCCAGGATCCAACATTTATGCTTCACTTGTCTTCTTGAGTGGGAAGGTTCGGACCTACAGCGAATCGGCATCGACCATGTTTCGCAGCAGATCGTTTTCGCATTCATTGCACGAACCATCGGACGATCAAGTGTTGGAGCTAGGAGCAGAAGTTTTCAATCTCCCGATGGTCTCTGTATGGACCGAGTATCGTACGTCAGGATCACCCTCGTCCTCGGGATCAGAACCCTCCTCCCTTGCGTTCAAGAGCACTGTCCACTCAAGCCAGAACACACTACGGCCAACGTTGCTCCCTTTTTTGACCGAGCTCATCAAACACGTGGAAACCCGTCTGAAGAAAGTCCCAGCGACACCAATCGCGTCGCCATCCCTGAATATGATGAGCTCACCTAGCTTCCTCGCCTCTCATCCAATTCCCCGGACCGAGAAAAAAGCTGCACTTCAAATCAGCTTCAGCCTCCGGATCGACAAATCGAAACTGGAACTGACTTGTCAACCTGACGTCAATGTTGTAGCAGGGTTGAATTGGGACAGTGGGGGTTTCATTCTCAACATATCGCCAGGCGCTCGTACGGTCGTGTTGTCTGGAAGTGTCGGTGGCCTCACGATTGGGTTGAAACATGGGTTTCTAAGCGAAGATTGCGTCAAGTTGGACGCGCGAAATCTCACTTTCAATCTTGCGTTCGCTAAGATGAACGCTGGCATGGGGCGCATCGTGAGCACCGTCTCTGCCGTATTGGACACGGAGTTTTTGGGGATGGTGCGCTTTTCTCGCTTGCAAGACATCCTTTGCTTCAAAGCCGTGTGGCTCGACCGCATACCCGTCTTCGCTCAACTGCCAACATCCGACGCACCTAACACTCCCTCCACGCCTGCAGGAAACACTTCAGTCGGAGGCCCAAAAATCTTGACAGTCATCCTCGCAAGGGTGCGCCAAGTAAAACTCGAGGTTGATTTGGGTCAATCCATCAGCAACGTCACGCTGGCGCTCACAGAAATTGGTTTTCGAACAAGGCTTTCAGACGAGTCCAACGAGGTCTCACTTTCGGTTGCAGACTTGTCTGTCAACGCTGCGGGTAATATGGCTGGGTACGCTCACGTCCCCGATTTCGTTTTCCAAACCATTCGGAGGACTGGAAAAAGACCTGTTGCCGACTATGATGGTTATCGAATGCTGGAACTGCGAATGACCAGTGGTGCATTGATCGCTATGCTCGAGTCCGAGAACCAGCAATTGCTACACTACAGGTACGATTCTGACTTCCTGAGGTGTGATCAACGCTGACGTTTGGTCAGGGCGGAACCTCTGGAAGTGGAAATCTTTGATGACTGGTCGAAAACCGTAGTCCCAACAACAAACTCCAACCAACCGCTTCAACTTTCTTTTACGATCACGAGCCCGGAGATCGTGGTTATTGGTACTGTCGGCACCATTCCTAAACTCCTTCTGTATGTGAATAAGTTCCGTTCCAATCTTGCCGCTCAGCGCGAGGGAGCGAGCCGAGAGTCGTTGGCGTTCCGCGTAACTCGGCAGCCAAAACCAGATAATCCATTATCAGCCGTCGCCGAGGCTATGCTCCACTCCGCTCGCAGCCGCTTCTCTGAAGCGGATTCAGGCCTCAGCCACATCATCAAGCAGCACATGAGCTTGCGCCTCGACTTGCTCCGAATCATCATCTTCCCACGTACTGTCAACGATCCCGAGGTTGCCCATTTCATCGCCCGTGAGGTTCGGGCCCGCCTGGACAGGCTGATCGAAGCGGACGACCTCCCTGCCAAGCGTAGCGCCCGTCTTGCATTCTCTTCGATGATGGTCTCCCGGTTCAGTCAACTTGGCCACAGTCCTCCAAGTGCTGGTCTGTCAGGAGACGGTAGATCTTGGTTATTGGCCATTCTGAAAGGTTCCTCGGAAGCGACCATCTTTGGCTTGCCGTCCATGACTATGCACATGGTCAGCGAGGAGAGCCAAATCAGTCCCATGTCATCCAACTTGGTTTACGATTTCCACAGCGAGTTTATTCGTCAAGAAGGGATGAGGGATTACGAGGATATATACATCACACTCAACGTTTCGCTGTATTCATGGTTGACGATTCTTCGCAAAACGCTAACCCGCGAGATGGATCAGATCAAGGCGGCGTCGGATTCTCGTTCTCCCCCAAACCCAATTGCCATCCCTGGACGGCGGAAAGTTGGAGAATCCACGAGTGCTGTCAGGTCTTCATCTGTTCCGATCCCTATCAGCCCCTCCACGTCCGCTGGCTCGCCTACAAGACTTGCGGCCGAACAGCCAACAGGAACCAACGCCGACCTTCAGATCACTACCGCCACCTCCACCACAGGTTCTGAAGCTGTGAAAATGCATGAAACCAGCACGAAATCTACGAAACAAAATGGAACAACATACGCGCCCCGTCGACGCCACATCGAACGCCTGACGATGAGGCAGTTGGGCGAAGCAACGCCCGATGTGATGCATCCCTTCTTCATGAAGAAGGCAGGTTTCAATCTAGAGGATTCCCTTCCGCAGTACGTTCACGAATACGCTACGCGCCCACTCGAGGAGATCATGGAGGTGCTATTGAAGCTGTACAGCAAACAACTTCTTCATGGCCATAATCCCACCTGAACGGACTTTTTATATCTGTCTATTTTTTTTTACCTGCGGATGGTTGATGTCATTATTATTATTCGATTTTGCTTTCCATAATTCATGTTCACAAGGTGCCCGCATATAGTCTTGAAATTCTAATGAAAACAAATGCGTATTAGGACAAGTAATGTGAGGCTTGTCACTTTGAATTCCTGGCCCCGCTGAAAATGCTCAACAGAGCAAAGCAACCATACAGTAAGCCAATGGGGTATGCAACGAGGAGTCTTTGGTCAGACATCCGAAGTACAGTAACGAATATTCCAGAGGCGGAGAAGGTACACCAAAGTATTGAGAGGATTGCGAGCAGATACCCGAAGGTATCACTGTTGGGTGTCAAAGGAATGTCGATGAGAGCGACGACATGCGGGAAAAGATGGAAGAAACGCACTCAAGAGTCATCATAACGCTGATCGCGCCAACGCCCACCATGGGCAATAGGCAGTATCCCAGCACCGAGGCTACGCGATACGCGTCAATCCCCTTTTCGGACATGAGGTTGAGGAGAGAGTAGATGGAGAACGATCCAAAGAGGCCGACACCATATATGTAGCCGAAATTAGGTTTTCCAGACTGCGAAGCGAAAACCATTTGGTTTGCAAATTGTCAACAAACATGAGCGGGCAACACGCACGAAGAGTAGACATATGCCAAAGAGAAAGAAGAATATGATGGGCCCTGCGAGGTCTGCGTCGTCCATGATGCGTTCATCCACTTGCCGCAGCGGGTTGAGCACGAGCATTGTTTTGGCACTTATGTGAGAGAAGTTGATTCCCAGTTCTAAGCCATACCAAAGACGCGCTTTAATCTCGGCGCTAATGGTTGAACGACAGATGCGTACCTTCAAGCAATGGAGGTTCTCCTTCAAACCCACCAGTTCCAAAAGCCGTCCACCAGCCACCTGGTGTCTGCATATTGCCGCTGTAGCCAGGTGGGATGCCCTGCTGCGAGATAGCACCTTGGGCACCCATATGACCGTCGAGACTAGGCCGCGATCCAGGATAAAAGAGGTTTGGGTCGGAACTATTCA